>JAWQRP010003662.1:0-12992 GCA_033557875.1 Quadriops clusia
TTTTCGCATTTTGCTATACCACAACTTTTGTTCCTATTTACATGTAGAATAGCCGTTAGCATTTTTTTTTTGAATTTCCAAAAATTTAGTCTAAAATATTTTTTTTTGCCAATCTACAGGGAATTTCGAAAAACAAAATGCTAACAGGCTAGGAGAATAAAAAATGGAATATTATGCCGTTTGTTTCATGGCGATATCTTATTCCTACGCGAAAAAATATCTAAAATACGTTTTAAGGTATGACTAGCTGCCTCTTAAGTTTGTCAAGTTATAGTAAACTAGCATCGTGTGAACGGCTCTTTAAGGTAGATGCGATCGCATAGACAGAAGATTTTGGCAAGAAAACACAATTTCGCTTACCATCTGCAGGTTTAAAGGTGAACTCCAGATGTAAAGCCACCATTTTGTCCAATTCCAAAAAAGCATACGCAAGTTGAGAATGTGAAATGGGTACTATTCTTCATTATACGCAAATTGTACGAGCAATTTCTTCGAAAAGTCATAACACAGGAAACAAACGACAACACGCTAAAAACGACAACGCAGTAAGTAGCGATAAAGCACTATATAACGACAACACGCTCAATATAATCAAAAGACGCGATAACTTCGGAATTTAAGAAGGCCAGGTCATCGACTAAAAATTCTTTCCAATTTTCGTTTTTTGCGGGACTTTTGGGCTAATCGGGGTAAAAGGGACAGTTGATATGAAACTAGAGTTTCGATTTTTGCACAAAAGTTAATCCGTGAGCTTGCAATTAAATAATTATGAACGAAGAAAGTAGGTGTTGCTTGAAACCGCGGAGGTGGCGTAAATGAGTTGGGGACCAATCGATGCGTTGTTATAGCCGTACACCTACTAGATCAGTATTATTTAAATAAATTGGCGCTAGGAATAAGGGAATATTTTTTTACGGCAAATTTTTTACTTAATGTCCATAAAATAGATTTTTAGAGCATTTACTAAATTTTGCGATTTTTTTCGATTATGAGTTATACTTAAAAAAATTCGTAGATGTATGGAAAATAAAAATATTAGCCCGCATAGCAACATTTCCTATAGAATAAACCATTTGCAGTTTCACCAACATTCCACGATTTCTATAGCTTCTTCGGAACCGATGTTTGTTGACACTAACGTTTTGTTTTATTTCCAGATGAAGTAGATGTGATCGGCTACACTAGTACCCAAAGCGACACCGACGATCACTCCAGCGTGCAATCGGCATCGAGTGACAGTGGTGTGACCATGTCGACCAGCCGCCTTACATTGTCCGAGATGGAGGTGCTGTAGATAGACAGACATGCAGGGGCCGTCACCAGACCAGAGCCAGTCCTCTAGTCAACGAACATGTCTGCTAAAATTATCATTATATTCACAATATAAATTATTTATATGTATATTGTACATATTTTAAATTTAAATCAGAGTATGAACTATACTGTATTTTAAGATGCAACCCGACTGCCTGCGGGCTGCACGTTAGCTCATTGAGATTAGTTCATGTAAGTTAATATTTCATACCCTCCCACGTACGTTTAGTGTGTACAGGCAGGGCTCTGGATTTGCGCCGAAGGTCTGCGCCTCAACTTCATCTCGTTCATTTCGTTTTACTCTTGTGACGTCACACACCGACCTATGACACTCACAATCTTTTTCTTCGCAATTCTACGTACACCCGTGGACCTACTTCCACAACTTTAAACATAAAAATGCAAATGCACACAAACTAGAAAACAACGTCGAGACAAGTGACACCATTTCTTTCCTCATAACTGTGGCCAGTTTGTGAACACAAAGGCGAGTGTTCATTTATTTAACAGAAATGACAGTTCAAAGACACTGAAGAGAAACAAATCGTCTCACTTTTACGTTTCTCGAAATGAGCAGATAATAATAACTGACATAAAAAAAAGAGAGCAAAGCATAATTTAATGTGTGTGTGTGACGCTGCTCGACTTGACACGCAAATCTTCGGCGTTCGCGTGCCCTTCTGCATGTGCCCAGCGAGCACTCAAAATCCACTCCACGCGGAGTTAACATTAAGAATTGTAAAAAGAACAAATACTGTACAGTGTGTTTAGAATGTGAGGGGGGCGGGTCACGTGCACCTGCAGATCTCCGGCCCGGCCCCAAACCCAACATCGGAATAGCATTCAAGAGTACAAATTCTTTATATGTCCCCATGATACGGGACCCTTATATTTTATATGACGCAGGAGGGACAGACTTAGTTGTCTTGTCCTGGCCTCGCGAGAACTGAGCCTCTGAGTATGGTGTGATTGCGCTAGTATGTGTGTTATTTGAGAGCTTGACAGGTGATTGCACGGGTACTGTTAATTTGGTAGAAGAGATGATCTGTTCTTCACTGCCCTACTAATCCTAAGTAAGGCTAATGTAACAATTGCAACAATAACAAATCAAAATCAAGCTAATTTCTCAATATATATATATGTGTGTATGTGTGTCTCACATCGATTTGACCGGGCGATATCTCGAGAATACTATGCAATCTTTTCTCGAGATATCGCTCGGTAAAATCGGCATGGGACATCCAGTATAATTAAATATTAAAAAAATGACCTAAGATTATCAATTTATGATTTATATTTTATGCTTCAAATTCTTTCACTTCTTAAACGTACAATTAATACATATTCCCGATTAACATCTTCAAAATTGCATTTTTTAAATGCTCCCACACTCGCAGACTCCCCTTCTGAGTGTAAATAAATACATTGGGCCCTTAAATTCTTCCTCTAGGCTTCTTTGAAGATGTTTATTTGCCCTAAAGACAAAACAAAATTCTACTTGATTTGACTTGTGCATTGTTGAATCTAAATTACGTGTACTAAATAACAAAAAAAAATTCAAAAGAATTACTCATAAGCTCTGTGAGGAACAAGTCAGCGTTTTTTAACCATTTCATAAATGTCTGCTTCTCTTAGCCTAACAGTTTGCAAACCTATAGGACTCTCTCTGTGTTTACTATACATCAAAATGCTTTTTCGCAAAAAAATAAAATAAATGAAATAATAAATATGAATGTAAATATTGATCACTTATGTTTAACGACTAAAAGTGGTGGAAAGGCTGCGCCGCAGCTCTACGGCAGCAATATGAATTGATACAGTGTTGTGAATCACCACATCCTTCGTCACATGTATGTTAAATAGGTGTCTCTTAGATATGTTAGGGTGTAGGTACAATTCCCACATTCAAGACATCTTGCTGCTTCGTGTTTAGAACAGTTGCTTCCCCCCTTGTAAGTGAGCAGGGTCAGTACTCGGCCTGATTATTAACGAAAAGCTACAAGATATGTATTTTCTATCCTTTATAAATATGTAAACTTAATAGTTAAGATGAATATCTTGCTACAATATTGTAAATGTAGATCTCTCGTTGTACATAGTAAATACATATCTCAGAATTGGATTCCTCCACACATTGTTGGGTATTATTAAACTAATAATAATAATAAATGTTATCATGCACAATGACCTGTATTTATTGATCATTCCATTTTGTGCATCGAATTTGAGGCCGAATACGTCCTGCTGTACATACCTAGTTACTAGACCAGCACTCCTGTCACCTGAATCAACTCTTTAATGATTGTATGAGAAAAATAATTGTACATAAATACTTGTAACTATTCATATTGCATTGTTCTTCTGTTCTATATTATTTTTCAATTCTATAAAAATAAAATTTGTGTATTATTAACAAGACCCTTATTTCATCCTCGGCTTTATTTGTATGTATAATACATATAGGACTACATGCAAGGTATGTTCAAAAAAGACTATAAAAATTGGAATATCGAATTTATTACATTCCAAAATAAATGAGGCATTAAAGTACACAGAAATAAAGGTGGAAGAAAATGTACATGAAACATATAACTAATCGAAAATGTTTCGCAAATGGAAAATATGAACACAAGTATAAGTGGAAATGTTTGTAAAATATAAACTTTTATGATTTAATAATTAAGTAATACAGTTGTTATAAATTCCCATAGTGCATTTATGAACTTTTCGTTACAGATATAGCAATTAATTTCAACAGCATTTATATATGTTTACCAGTAATAAACACTTAATAATCTAATACCTGTGCCTTTATGGCGTCATATTGCAACAGTTGCTAATACGCTAATCAAAATGTTATAAACTAAAATTTTATATAACACTGGAGAGATTATAACATATTTCCTCATCGTCATTATCTATCCAATATCTAACATGAAAGTACATCATCAAGTAACAATAATGTACACAATTTATATTTCTGATTTTCTTTAATTCAAAACATAACGTATTAAGAATTGCTTTCGATAGCTAGTAGACAAAAGTTTAACTAGATTTTCTTATTGGTCATGTAATAATTTTAGATATTGAAATAACATTAACAAGAACTATAATATGTATCTAAAATAACTAAAACAGCAAACATTAATTTTTGGACTATGACCAAGTTGAACATGTGTTAAAAATTCTATAAATCCTATCTAAATTTCCTGTTGACTACAAGAAGCAATCCCTGTTTTAGACTTTTGTGTTAATTTGTAAAAGCAATTTTTTCAATAAATCTCAACATTCTTTCGCCTTAAAGATCTGCAAGTATTTGCATCTGCAAGTATTTGCCCATGTTTCTCAAAAGTAAACCAGTTGGCACTCACGAACTTTTCAGTATAATTTTATTTAATCACTTTAGTTCCATTTTCAACAATTGCTAGTACTACCTACCGTCAAGTCAAGATTGTTAAATTGCTCATTTCGGTCTGCTAATGCTGCAGTGAATGTTTTAGATATGGACATTCAATGAAAATTTTAAAGTCACAACTAAAACTACCTTTCTAACTTTAAAAATAATAAAATTAACTTTGGCTTGTAACTTAGGTACTGAAGAGTAGATACTAATAACTAATATCACAAAAACTTCTCACCCACAAAGAAAGTTTGTCACAGAAAAACCCTAAATAAATAAAATCAAGAATTGGACTTAAACTTTCTAAATAGATAACATTATATATAAAAACATTTAAGTAATAAAAATCTTATTACAGTTACTGCTTTAAAAATATATTATCTACATGGTGCAGCCATTTGAGACTTATTATGGAATTAAATGAAATTCGTATTAGAATTATTTGAAATTCACATTACATTCACGTTCATTTTATGTATAATGGCCAGATTGTTGAACTGGTGTTTAAAAATTCGATTCAATTTATAGTTACTGCGCAATTAATTTCGATAGTCGTTGAAATAACTTACAATAATTACGCATTTCTTTCCCTTTACATTTTAATTGACAAAATTTCCTTCATTACCCATAAATAAAATACTATTAAATATAATATCCGTAAAGAATATATCTTCAAATAATTCCATAAATCTGCCGTTCAAGTAAACTCTTATTACGATAACATTGAATAATATTCTATAATATATTATGTTATAAGTATATAGCACAACGATTAGTACATTTTGTACACTTGACTAGAAAACATTTTGTTATATCACATTTGATATAAGGAATGTGTTAAGAGGAAGTTATTTAGTCTTCGGACATCAACCTAATGCTATCCTCTGCTCCAGCTGACCTTAACGAGTTAGTAGTTAACAAAGAGAATCTGTTATCGGGGTGGTGCGAGTGCGCCCGAGAGATGGCCTTTAAGGGAGATGTACTTTCCGAACCGTCCCAACTTGAATGCTTTGGTTTATCAGTTTTGGATTTTTCTTTAGTCTAGAATCAATATCAAGCACAAACGGATGGATGTTACTATTATTATTATTTTTGACTATTATTATTTTTGAGTGTTATTATTTTTGACTATTATTATTTTTGAGTGTTATTATTTTTGACTATTTATATTTTTGACTATTATTATTTTTAACTATTATTATTTTTGACTATTTATATTTTTGACTATTATTATTTGCTGGTCTATATTATTGCAACTTAATTCATTCTTACATGTTGATTACAATAGGATACTTACGTTTACTTCTACGTGTAAAGTTTCATCTTCATTTGGAAATTGGAATATCCTATGGTTTGGCGATTTTGGCCAAGATGTCGGTGGTGGGCTTCGTATCATATGCTCGTGCATCTCTGGCAGTGTCATCGGATCAACATCTAAATCCATTGAAAATTCCTGCACAAGGATTAATCAATTTTTGTCAGAAGTTGGTTTTAGTGCGCAAAATACTTACTCGGGACATGAGGTTGGCATCGTCTGATTCTATGTCGTCAAGGCAATCTACAAGGCTTTCTCTGCTCGCAAGGACTTGCTGGAAATGTATATAGAAACAGAGTAAATAGTAAATTGTGTAATGTTGATTCAAAATATGCAATTTTGCATTAATATTTCTATTTAAATGATGATGAATTCTGGGGAGGCAGTTCTAGAAAAGTGATCTTCATAATAACAATTAGGTTGTTCACTTAATTTGAGTTTTAAAATGAATCAAATCAAGTTAAAATAAATATTGAGTTGCTTGAAAAGCTGATCAATATAGAGAAGTTTTGAAAGTAACTTCGTAATAAGAAAATGAATTTTGCATTTTTACGTACATAACGCAGGGTGAGTAACTTATTATCATTAACTAATTTGCGAGCGAAGCGATAGATGCTCTAATAATTAATAGAACTAAATAAACGCTTTACTATTTTTATTTCATGGTTTTTTGAATATTTGAGTTATTTATTAGTGTCTTTTTTTGTGTAATAATAAATGTTAAAAATAATTTTAATTTAAAATAATTTCAATTTAAAATAATTTCGTAATAAAAAGTTTCTTTCATTATCTCACTCCAATTTACTGTTTTAAAAGCGAGCGAAGTGAGCAAGACAGATGCCCCATTAATTAATTCTATAAAATATTCACTTTACTATACTAGTTTATTTATAAATATTTAGTAAATAACATAAATGTTAAATAAATAATATACGTATTAAATAAATAATGTAAATATTAAGTAAATAATATAAATATTAAATAAATAATATAAATATTAACTGAATGAATAAATAATTTAAATATTATTTAATCAAATATGTGATAATTAAATGATACTTACACATAAATAATTAGGTTCGCGAGTGTTTACTACAATAGTTTGAAAAAATAATCTTCCATACAAAATTGAACGTTAAGAGCTTCAGTGAAGTGTATTAAAAAAGGAGCGCCGAAAGTGCAAGGTGGCGAGCGAGTGAAGTGAACGAGCTCATCGTTCCAATAATTTCGAAATCGCCTCAAACAAAATATTATGGTTCTATAGATAAATAAATAATATTAATATTTAAAAAAATATAAATATTAATTGAAGAAATAAATAATATAATATTATTTACTTAAATATATAATATAAATATTAAATAAATAATGTAAGTATTAAGTAAATAATATAAATATTAAACAAATAAAAATGTATTAAATAAATAATATAAATATTAACTGAATAAATAAATAATTGAACTATTATTTAATTAAATATGTGATAATTAAATGATAATTACACATAAATCATTCAGTTGGCAAGTATTTATTACAATAGTTTGAAAAAATAATCTTTCATACAAAATTGAACGTTAAGAGCTTCAGTAAAGTGTATTAAAAAATGAGCGCCGAAGGCGCGAGGCGGCGAGCGAGCGAAGCGAGCGAGCTCATCGTTCCAATAAATTCAAAAGCGCCTCAAACTAAATAATATGGTTCTATAGATAAATAAATAATATTAATATTTAAAGAAATATAAATATTAATTGAATAAATAAATAATGTAAATATTATTTACTTAAATATGTAAGTAATATAAATATTAAGTTGAATAATTTTCTTGGACTTGGCACAATAATTAGGTCTGGTCTTCTTGGGAATTAGTCCGTGAATAAAAAGACGAGAATTACATGTAAAATTTTTTCTATTAACAGATCAATTTCTTTCTTACGCGTTTCGTGGTCATAGCCACTTCTTCAGAGACACAACTGTAAAAGACATCAAAACTGAGTTAGTCAAACGTTTAACAGGCAAAGTTGGCCTTCCCATATGGAGGCCAAAGTATAATGCTACTTACAAAGAAACAAAACAAAAATCCAACTAGACGTTAACATTCTTGGACTCAGATCAAATTACACTTTAAAATTACATTTTAAATCAAAAAGGGGGGTTGGATGAGCCGTGTCGGCGAAAACCATTGTTAAAAGATTTTTGATTTAAAATGTAATTTTAAAATGTAATTTTAAAGTGTAATTTGATCTGAGTCCAAGAATGTTAACCTCTAGTTGGATTTTTGTTTTGTTTCTTTTTGTGTCTCTGAAGAAGTGGCTATGACCACGAAACGCGTAAGAAAGAAATTGATCTGTTAATAGAAAAATTTTTCATGTAATTCTCGTCTTTTTATTCACGGACTAATTCCCAAGAAGACCAGACCTGATTATTATTATAAGTAAGAATGTTGACCTTATAATTGTCCACTAATTTATTTAAATTGTTTTCTTAAAAGTACGTCACGAGTTATGAATGTTCTGAAAATATGGTGGCAATATCAGTCCAACAAATAAAATAATTTCTTATAAGATATCACATACATAAAAAAATCTAATTTTTTGGTTACATAGGCCTCATTTTTTGGCTTTAAATTTACTAATTTATTTTTGTTATTTCATTTTCCTTAGGTAAAACAAACAAGAAACTTAATTTTAAAGACCGCTTATAAATAACTAAAAACAATGAAACAAAAGAAATATATATTTTTTTAGTACAGTGAAACCTCAATGTATTGTTTTCGCAGGAACCGATCAGAAAAAACCATTATCACGGAATAATAATCATAGTGGGTTAATGTGAAATAAAAATAGAAATATGTAATTATGTGTTAAGATTTATTTTTTTGTAATAATATATTAATACATAAGTACATAAATTATGTAAAATTATTTAAAAAAAAAGATTTATTTAGAGTGTTTTTAAAAAGTCAACAATTTTTGTTCGTGAAGAATTATTACTACTTATTTCAAATTAATTCTGAACAAAATGAACAAAGCTGATGGCTTGAACCGATTGACATTTCAAGAAAAATCATGTTCAATAGGAATCACGTTTCATTTACTTTTCTGCCTCTAATCATATACTCAAATATATTCAATATATCCTAGCTCTATATACTCAATAGCAGTAATTTATATTACCTTTACAAGTATTACTTATTTACATCTTGAGATTGTAGTCCTGGTTCAAATGAAAAAACTGCAGCTAATGCATTACTGAATTTAATATACTGCGTCTCCTGTTTCATTTAAACCAGGGCTACAATCGTAAGACCATAAGAAAAGATTTAAATGAAGAGTCCAAGAACCACTATTATTAGTATTACTTGCTATTTCATTTTACATTTGGTCCTTTGTTTTCAATATTTAAAAGTGATTTTTTAGCACTACTAGCTCAAATTTGAAGTAATAAATGTTATAGAAAAGCTACAGCCACGTCGAAACGTAATTTATAGAAAGAAATCAAAAAAATTTTCCATAAATACAGCACGCTTATAATATAGGCTAAAATAGCACAACGATATGCGCGGCCAACAAAAAGCGGACATTTAATTTTTCACCGAGTGTACATACTTGTACTTATTAGGTTACAGTAAAATCTGCACAACTTCTGATTTTTCATTATAATATCAAAAACCTTAGGCAACCTGTTTCACTCTTGTTTATTTAACACGTTCCGTGCGTATCGGTTCTGACGCTATGGAAAGTGTATGGGGCTATGACGCACAAGCACGTGATACGCAGCGAACGTGTTAAAGGGACATCTTCAAGCCTCAGGAATCGATAAGAGTTTATGTCAACCTAAGCTATCGTACCCTAATTAGGAATTGCAATACAAATATTTATATATAGAATTTGCCCAAATAAACTAAAATTTTAAACTCAAGTGTGAGGTCCTGAAATCTGTATTGTCATCCCCAAAAAAACTTAACCTCAATTTACCTAACATAAGGCCCATTACTTCCATGGGCACTCCGGCTCTTCCGTGCTTCAACATTTTTAACAGGGCTAACGAAGAGATGTAAACCTGCTCGGCGGTATCCACGACAGGGGCGTCAGAAGCAGGAGGCGCCTGAGAAAGACCGGGCATTCCGCCACCTAAACGAAGAAGTCTATCCATATCTAAATAACATTGGAAAAATGTTTGAAAATTGCCGTAAATGAGTATAAAACAGTAATATGAGATATCAGTGGGCTTTTGGGTTACCTTAACTTAAAAAAGAACAACTAGTCTTCGATTTCTTCGAGTTGAAAAAGTCTCTCTTTTGTGCAGCAACACGAAAACACAAACCTGTCAAAAATGAATCTGCTTTCTCATGACGTCTGGCTCCGGTTGGTACGATTACGGTTGGTACAATTGGTTGTTACTCAACGTTGTTGTTACTACTGTTGTAACTAGTGAAGCCGGCCGGCGGGTAAAGAAGGTCGCTGTACTCACTAAGCAGTGGAGATAGGATGCAGGGAATAAAATGTCACAAGAAAGTTTCGATAAAAACGTGCCTTCTTCGAAATCTACGGGTGGGCCACATGGTTTAGGTATTTAAAGTATTTTAAATTTTACTTATTTTCAAGGAATTTCAGTTGTTATGTTTTATTTCTATTATTTTAAATATTAGTTACGTTCTGTGCTGAATTGCAGGATACCGACCGAGTTGACAGTAGAATCAAAGCTGGCGGGATTTCAAAATTTAATTCGTGTATGAAATGAATTTGTTTAAGTTATTAAGTAATTTAAATTTAATTTATACGTACATTTAATATGTATTCTTATTTTCTTGGGATTGAAGTGCTTTTGTATAATTAAAAGACTGCTCTCAAATTAAATTCATTTATTAGTGTCGACGTTTCGATGCCAAAATTTGCATCTTTCTCAAGAATCTACCCATTTACATTGCGACCATTTTGGCCATTGCTAAAAAAATTCACAAATACATGAGTGAAATTGTTACATTACAAAACACTTACACTTACTCAAATAACATAAAACAGAATGAACAATCAAATCAATTATTATGCGAACCTCACTTTATTATTAACAACGGAAAATTTAAATTTATATGAAGAAGTAAGTCCGGCAAAAACTGTGCACATGTGCCTTCGTACGTTGTTGAGTGGCATAAATTAAGGTTGAAATCCCCGAACGCCTTTTTTATCGACCGGTTTATTGATTTTTATTAGCTGTGTTTATATTTGTGGGGGAAATATGAATTTAAAATTTGAAACATTTTGATGAATGTCCCTTGCATCACTGATTTCTTGGGATTAGATTGTTGTAATGATTCGATAAATTCTCCACATCTCGTCGGTCATTCACGGTGGAGTCATCTAGCCTTTTTGTATGAATCATTTCTAAAAACAATCGTGCTTTTTCATTTTTTTCGGTAGCCAGGATTTGCGGATTATCAAAGTCAAATGCGTGGTTCTCCTCTGTACTGTGTTTACAAAGTGCTGTGTTCTGCTGGTTCCTCCCATTAACACTTCCGACGTGTGCCTTAATTCGGTCATTAAGATACTGCCTAGATTGTCCTATGTATGACATTGTACAATCTTTGCATTTGATGTTATATACCGTGTGGGTCCTTCTGGCTATGGGAACTTTGGTTTTGAACTTAGTGAAAATGCCCTTTTCCATTTTATTTTTATTCATATGTGCTATTCCATGATTATGGGGTCTAAGCATCTTATCTATTCTCTCTGAGAGACCCGGGACATAGGGAATTGGTACATATTTTTTTGGCTCTTCGTTATTACATGTGCAGATGTTGTAATGTTTATATACTCTTTCTTTTTGGATCTTGTTAATTAGTTGTTTAGGGTATCCGTTATCCGTGAGTAATTTTCGGACTTCTAATATGGCTTCCGGTCTGTATATAGGTGTGGAGAGCTTGATTGCTCTGTCAAACAAACCACGGGCTCTTATACTCAATGGGCTGTGTGGAACCAAAGTGCATGTATCTTCCCAATGCACTGGGTTTGGTATACCATCTGGTGTTTATCTTTTCATTAGTTTCTCTTTTCATTAGTTTCTCTTTTCATTAGTTTCTCTGATGACTTCCATATCTAGAAACGGCAGAACGCCCTCGCGATCTCTTTCCATTGTAAACTGAATGCTACTGTTGTAATCATTGAATGCAGTCAACACATTCATCTCATCTCCCTCGGGCACAAACAGGATACACTCATCGACTGTTTCTAGACATGGAAGTCATAAGAGAAACTAATGGGAAGATAAACACCCGATGGTATACCAAACCCAGTGTATCGGGAAGATACATGCACTTTGAGCCCATTGAGCATAAGAGGAATGTAGCCCGTGGTTTGTTTGACAGAGCAATCAAGCTCTTCACACCTATATGCAGACTGGAAGCCGTACTAAAAGTCCGAAAATTACTCACGAATAACGGATACCCTAAACAACAAATTACCAAGATCCAAAAAGAAAGAGTATATAAACATTACAACAGCTGCACACGTAATAACGAAGAGCCGAAAAAATATGTATCAATTCCCTATGTCCCGGACCTCTCAAAGAGAATAGATAAGATGCTTAGATCCCATAATCATGGAATAGCACATATGAATAAAAATAAAATGGAAAAGGGCATTTTCGCCAAGCTCAAAACCAAAATTCCCATAGCCAGAAGGACCCACACGGTATATAACAACAAATGCAAAGATTGTACAATGTCATACATAGGACAATCTAGGCAGTATCTTAATGACCGAATTAAGGCACACGTCAGAAGTGTTAATGGGAGGAACCAGCAGAACACAGCACTTTGTAAACACAGTACAGAGGAGAACCACGCATTTGACTTTGATAATCCGCAAATCCTGGCTACCGAAAAAAATGAAAGAGCACGATTGTTTTTAGAAATGATTCATATAAAAAGGCTAAATGACTCCACCGTGAATGACCGACGAGATGTGGAGA
>JAWQRP010003663.1:0-12986 GCA_033557875.1 Quadriops clusia
ATTAGCGATTTTTATTTTTTCCATAATAAGTGAGCCATTTTCGTAGTCTATATTTTTTTCCAAAATAAAAGGGTTATTTTCGATTTTTATATTTTCATTTCGTAGGATTACAATTTGTAGTATAGGTCAATTGGTAGTGTGCCAATTGGTAGGTACGAAACGTACTATATGTAACTGAGTTAGCTAATTAACATGAAGACAAATTAACACTAAGAAAATTTAACATGAAGACAATTTAACACTTAGAAATTTTAACATGAAGACAATTTAACACTAATAAAATTTAACATGAAGACAATGTAACAGTAAGAAATTTTAACATGAAGACAATTTAACATTAAGAAAATGTAATATGAAGACAATTTAACACTTAGAAACTTTAACATGAAGACAATTTAACAGTAAGAAAATTTAACATGAAGACAAATTAACACTAAGAAAATTTATCATGAAGACAATTTATCAATAAAAAACTTTAACATGAAGACAATTTAACACTACAGAATGACACGACAACCCCCTCTCACGGTCCATACATCCTACGAATTGTCTTCCTACCAATTGCCTTACTACCAATTGTCACTCTACTAATTGTCTTCCTACTAATTGTCCTACATCCCATGGCACATGCTATTAATTTAATAATAAATGAAGTACAGGTGTTCATTTCCTGTTAATTAAATTCTGTTTTTCGTCATTTTAACCCTTTCGGTGTTAGAAAACTTCAACCTAAATATATGATATTTAATTGCGGCTTTTAACAAACTAAACTGTTAAATATTTTTACATCCATAACACATTTGATGACGAATATGGTGGATATTCAGAAAATGTAAAAAAAATTCAAATGAATAATTAAATGTCAATAAGTTTAAAAGAAAATGCAAATGGCTCACTTATTATGGAACAGAGGTAGTATATTGTAATACCTTTGCTAAAAAATAAAACTACTTGAATGGTCGCAACAGTCTCGGGCACCAAACCATAACAAACTTGAACGGTCGCAAAGGTCTCACGGACCGAAAACGTTAATAACACAGTGAACTAAACAAGTACGACAACCAAACCAAGACTAACAGTGCTGGGCCCAGAGACGAGAGCATAGGGTTAAAGCACTGAACTTGACGCTTCTTGTGTGCCAAACAATTATACTAAGAGTGCAAAAATAATTTAAGTAGATACCTTTCCTAATGCTATGAAATTTTTATATTAATATATTTGCTTTATCTTCTGCGATAAAGTCATAATCACTGCCATAATTCTCCAATTATCCAGAATGGGACACCCTGTATATTTTTGGAGAATGAACTAGTAATGACAACAAATTTGACTAATCAGTTCTGTCATAAAATATTGACACTGAATGGTGGTCTACATTACGAATGTACCTTAAAATAATTGCTGTTAGCGGCTAGCACACACTTATGGACATGTATAGTGTTATTGCCACATCGGATAGCCAAGTCGACTAAACTTTGATGCTCCATCATAGAACACAAGACATTACTGATAACTTTCGCATGGTCATCATATTGGAGGCAAAACCTCGATTTGTTCAAATCTTCCTTTTTCATGATTATTCTATTCCAGGTCTTAATCTAAAATGTTTGTGTGAATATTATGTAACAATAAAAACAATACCAGACATGGTAGGGTTGAAAACTTACCAGACAAAAAACAAATTCAGTTCAAAAGTGCAATAATAAAATCGATTACGGCAACTTTATAAGTCCAATTCTTTCGTTAATTTAACTTTAGTAAAGTGTTAAAACGTGTTTTTCAAATCGGAGTCATTTCAAGAAAGCCGCTTTCAAGAGAAACGTAATAATTTTGTTTTATAACAAACTTGTAAACAAAACACGAATCGTGGCGCAAACTTGATGAAGTAACGCTAACAATAATATGTGAATAAAATGTAGGTTATTTACGTATAATGAACCGTTTTCGGGATCCTTAAAGTTTAATTAATTCTAATATTTGATCAAAACCTTGAAGGTTAACTTTAATTTGCGCAAGTAACAAGTTTTCAAATTGAAAGCCGGTAAGTAAACAAGTGAATTTAAGGACGACATCTGTGAATGAAGTACGAAATTACGCTAGTATTTCCGGAAACGGATACCCACCAAATTCAAATTTGACCCGTCAGTGAAAACGTAATAATAAAATTAAAAACACACCGTATAGTTTTCTATACAAAATTTATTAGACAAATACACAATTTAAGTAACAAATTAACATGTTTAGTATTGGAATGAATCACCCTCGATTACAATAATAATTAATTAATGAAATCGTAATTAAACTTTATTACAGAGCGGGTGTGATGAGTAGATGCACATACGGTAAAAAAATTCAATGTTACACATTCTTTGTTATAAAAATAGTCATTTAGTTAAATGATTTGGATGAATTTGTAGTACGACACAAATAAAAAATAATTCGAGTGTAAGCAGGCACGATATTGCACAACATTAACATTTTATAACATTTTCGTGTCTTTATACAATAGCTCGAAATAATGTGCTCAATATAGCTCTGTCGATAATTCTCGTTGGAATTCTAACGAGGCCCACAATATTTGTTAAGCTTAGAACCTAAAACATTTTGTTCGGTATATTTGAATTCGTAGATTGATTGCTTATTCGGTCAGCAATGTAAAAAAAAAATTGCTAAAAGAAGTGTCGAATATGTTTGGAAGAACATGTATCAAAACTTAATGTACTGCCTGTCCTAGCATGAACTTCAACACTCTTGTAAAAGATTGGTGTAAAGCAACTTTGGCACGCTAAGTATAACTTTTATTATTGACACAATAATATCTTACGTAAAACATTCATTACGAATACAAAAATAAAAATCGGAATGTCATGTGAATGAAACCAAAGTCTTTTACTTTTTTAAGTAAAAATGGCCAATTTGAAGTTTTTAAAATTTGGCACGTCAGTATTTTATGTAAAATTATCAGCAATTGGACACATTTTGTTTTTTTTTAAGCAAATCTACCAAGACTTAAAAATGCAACAAAAACATTTTTAATCTCATTGTTGTGATAAAAAATATTGGCCATTTATTTAAAGATGCCTCTGAAGTATACCAGATGCTATATGATTACTCATTTTTTTATATTATTATTCATTATCATTTACATTTTTTTTTACTATTGCACTTATTAAGGCAGTGGAAGGGAATACATACATATACATACGTAATAAAAGGGTGTTTAAATCAGTTAAAACAAAATAGCTTACAATTGGTTATGATTAGATGTCTTTTTGACCCTGATTAAGCAGATTAACAGTAAGTAGAAGGTAGATATGTACGGTTATATAAAAATATCAATTTCTTATAAGTACTTATGTTAAACGATTGTTAAATATGAAGTTATCATACAGCATCTTAACAAGAAACAAAAAAGAAAACCTATAATATCAAGCAGCTCTTTAGAGTGCGGAATGTATTTTCCACAGCCATTTTAAAACAAGTTGAGTTTATTCTAGCATGAGTACAAATTATAATTTCAACGAATATTGTATGTAATTTTTGATTCATTATTCGTCGAAATGAAGCAGATGTATTCATATCATAGAGAGAATTTTGTCAGTCCTCTGAAAATAGGAATTCGCTTTCAGACAACAAAACTTCTAGATCAGATTGGACGGTATGGGTATTAGAATCGATATTGTTATTAGGAGTATCAGGCAAAGAAACGTTAACTTGCAACGGACTAGCTAAGGGTGCCGCTCCCAGGTTAGCGGCGGGTTCTTCGGCACTCGGTTTCGCTGGTAGCTGTTTGGCGGGTTTTTCTCTAACCGTTCTCACCAGTACACCTGTCCTAAGTGGTTTCTTCTCTACCTTCTTGTTAGTAACTCTATCCGTGGATCGCTCCACCACTACACTTTTGTCCGGTTTTCTCAGTTTAACACTAAATTTGAAAGGAGGTTTATAAACCACTTGCAATCGAACTTTTTCTCGGTCATTCGGGATGTTCCCGATGCTGTGAGACTTGCCCTTCTCGTTCCTCGCTCTTATAGTAGGCCTCTTGTGTGGACTACGGTTTTTATCCGTTAACCTCTCTGGCGTGGACTTTGACTTTGGAAAGCCAGGCTGGGACTTGAGTAGCCAATTTTGAACTTTCCCGACTGGATCGGCTTCTGGTGTTATAGGAGTGTGAACGACTTCGGCGTTTATAAGGCCCTTTTTTCCTTCTGTATCCATTTGTGTGTTGCTGTAATCTATGACCTCCTTCTTCTTTTTCTTTTTCTTGGTGACAGTTGTCTGTGGAGACTTTTTCACCTTACTCGGTGGTATTTCTATTACGGCTGCTGTGTCACCCGTCTTCTTCCGACTCTCCTCTGCGCCTACCGGCGCAGACACCCTCTTTTTCTTTTTTGGAGAATTTTTCGATTTACTTGGGCTGTTGAGGTTGTTATTCGTTGACTCTTTACCCTTCTTATGTTTTGAGCGCATTTTCTTGCCGTTTCGGACTTTCCGCTTCAGGGGCAGTTTCGATCTTAGAGCTGGATGAACGGTCACCTGGCCCCCGTCTCCTTCAGGTAACCGAACTGTTTCAGTGGTTTGACTGTGCATTATGGTTACTGATTTTAGTTTCATGTTCGGTCGTTTCCCTAGAAGTTTTGTGCTTAGTATCTGGAAAAAACAGTAATAATCAGTTTTAATGCGGCATATAATTAAAAAAAATAGATTATCTGGAGGTAAAGTTTGAGAAACACGCCTATGCTTACTAATGATGCTAGTATCAGGGATTTTTCTAGCTTACTTGTACTCACACTTAAGTGTTCAATTCTTGAACAAAGTGATTAATGTTTTTAGCTGGTAAAAATATAGATAAGAGAATCAAAGATTTTGTTGTAAGAGTTTGTTACATTGTGACAAAAATTGCAATAAAATACTATCTCTCTTGAAATAGTTGCAACATTTCAAATGTAAAATAATATGGAAATATTGCAACTATTTCGGGACAGATGTAGTGTAATAAAACATGTTGCTTTTGTATTAAGTACAAAAAAATATAACTTACCAAAAGAGCAATAACTGCAACAATTATTAAAGCGACGCCATACCAATAATCCATAACCCACTTTTTGAAACTGGCAATACTTTCCTCAGACAGCAACATCTTTCGTAAAGTTGCTAATGGTCCAGATGGATCCACTTCTCTGCACATTTGGAAAACATCACAATAACCCGTGTAATCATTGCATGGTGTGCCAGGTTTTGAGTACATATCAGGTACATCGTAAGGTTTCTTGTTCCATTCGAAGGAAGAAAGGCAGGGTTGGTTTTCACCTCGAAGTTTGCAACACAATTCACAAGCTTTCGTCTTTGGATCGTTTTTTGTAGGGATGCATTGGCAAGATTCCAAGCCATAGGCAAGGCAGATAGAACCTGTACATTCCTGTAAGTTGAAATAGATTAAAATTAAAAAACGAAATTGCATTAGTAAATGAACATATCATTAAAATTAGACAACATAAATTTAGTACCCCTTTAAAACAAACGAACTCCTTGTTGCAGATGGTTTTATTCTTTTTATTTATAGACGGGGGACACTGAGGGCCGTGACCGTTGCAGAAGCTGGCGTCACGACAACCATTATCATCTCTACATTTGTCTCCAAATTTTACTTGACACTCTGATGTACAACATGGACCCTAGAAGAAGAGCTTTTGTATTAAAAATGTCTTGCAATTTGCGGTAGGTGTTACCTGAGATGGGCTGCAAACGCTTCTTGGCGTTAATCGACAAGGAGGTTCATCAAGTGGTGGATATCTTCGCTGCGGAAAACAGCACTGATCCCGGCAATCTTCTTCCCATCCACAATCGCATTCTTCCCCTTCTTCTACAACCCCATTTCCACATAATGATGCTTGAGGCTCTGAAAATTATATCATTGCAATAAGGCTCCGGTATGTTAATGCACATTAAAATTTAATTTGCAATATGTACCTGTGAAGCAGCCTTTAGGTGACCGAGCTTTGAAATTTAATACTGGGTTAATACTTTTTAAGCTGCATGGAGAGAAATGGTTGTTATTCTTCTTATCCCCAGATGTAGCTCTTGCGAACATTATAAAATTGCCATCATCGCCACCTGGTGTACAAATTTCCGGGTCATGCTGAAATTAATAAAATTTCAAAAAATTGCTAGTGGTCTCCTTTTAGGCCATACATAAATTATGTAGTTGTTATTTTCAATTCTTGGACACCCCATCTTCCTATATAAGACTTTCTAAGTTCTTATTGTCATTTCCTTGTTTATTCTTTTTCATTAAAGTCTCTCTTCTTAACTGTTATTTAATTTATGGTTAACTCTAATCTAGTTTTCATTTTTTTTTGTTAAAACTATTTAATTCTAACAAAACATGAAAAATAAAATTTAATAGTTGTGTAGAGATTTGATTTTTTTTCTAAAGAAATCAGTTAAATTTAAGTATGTATATCGAATCAGGGGCGGATCTAGGTGGTCATCTTTGGGGGGGTCGATACGAAGCTAATAAAAATCATATTTAAGTAAGAGACAATGACGTCATCAACTCAGAAACTAAAGGCGGCTCAAGAAATGCGTCTTCGAAACGTAAGGGGGGGGGGGGGCGATCGGGGGGGCGATCGGGGCGCCTCCTTAGATCCGCCACTGCGAATGGAATGGAGTAATGGACTGGTAATGGTACACCCAAATCATTTTTTACGAAGTCTTTTATATTGAAGATATAACTCAAGATAATTTTTTACGAAGTCTTTTATATTGAAGATATAACTCAAGATTTTTAATATTGAAGAAAAAGGTTGGAGATTTTTATTTAGATTGGTGAAAATAATTGGTAAATACTTCCTTGTCGATTTTTGTTATGTAATCATAAAGTTGAAACGTTTTGACGGTAAGTACAACCTGTTCGCTTTGAATTGTTTTATAAAAACTGAGGTTTCTTTGTCGCATCTTTGCCGCCTCTTTGAAGATCAAAGACCGCCGGGTTTTTTGCGTTACAATTCAATCCGAACACCTTGTATAATGATGTACTATGTGAGCGAAAATGAGTGAGGCATAAAAAATGCCGATTCTTTGTCGGCAATTTACCGTCTCTTAGATCAACAAAGGAGACCGCGTTTTTTAAGCCTCACTCAATAAGGTAGTTGAGTGATTTTTTTAATGGAAAGTTAACTACGAGAGAAGATGTGTGTCAGTAAAAAAAATTAAATACTGTTACTCTAAATTTGTTAAAATAATTAATAGAAAAATATAAAATAATTCAAGATCTGAATAAGTGAAATTAGAGCGCGTGCGCAAATTTTGTAGTGAACAACAGTGCAAACATAAAAAGATGCTTGTGGCGTGTGTTTTTGGTCTGTTGGTGAGATTTTCGGCGCACAGTTGGTAGCGTCTATAGTTCAGATCAAATGGAACACGCGAGCTTAGGATGGACGCGTCGTCATATCTTATGCTTTATCACACCCATTCTAAGCACTATACACCATTTTATGTGTAAAAGTTGCGCGTGCGCAGTAGATTTCATTTTACTTTTCTTAAATTTCGCGCTAAATTTTTATTTTGCAATAAATTCTTTATTAACTTTTAATTTCATGTGCTTTTTGTTCTGTTCGGTGATAAATGAAGTATAGTTTCATGCAGTATATTCAAATTGTGAAACTTTTGACACGCTCAACTACCCTATTTCGCTCACCCTGTACAAGAGCAATATTTCTGTTCCGACCTTTTCATTTGGATAACTTTTATAAATTTATAAAATTTAATTTAATCTGTTATTTATGCAGAAACTTTGTGCTTGTATTTATTGTTGCCACTTGTGACTCTCGTGGCATTAATTACATAGATTCGGAGGATGTCAATTGATTGACGAAAGAGGTCAACCTAGGCATTAAATTTAAAAGAATTGTCAAGTATTATTTATTTTTTGAGTAAAACTTTAGTTTTTCAAATGGAAATCTTATTGACAAACCGGGATTCTGCATAAAAATATGAGCATATTGATACAAAGTAATCAACTAAATATATTTTATTCTATTCCTCATTTAACTATGAGCACAAAACAACAAAGAGCTGAGAGGATAAAATGTTTGCAATATAATTTTATAAGTAGCTTTAAGTGGGATTATGTTCATATTACTTGAAAAACAAAATTAAAAAATGAAACTGCAGTCCCAAATATCTTCACTGATTACAATTCAAACCAAAATTGCAACGTATGGAATGCAGAAATAATTGCTTTCAAAAAATAATAAACGTTCAATGAAAAGTAAAACCGTTATTTCGGTGTATCATCCAGGATATAGACTATATAAACAATTTTGAACAATTCAAATGGGTTTGATGCTTATCGAAAAATTTGTTTATACAATATCAACTAAAACTAAGGGTGGCTTGTCTTACTTACAGGTGACCCGAAGTTGTGTCCAATTTCATGAGCAAGAGTGACGTGAGAAACAGCAGGTGGCACGTGTTTTCCGTAATTCAGCAAAGTGACGATTCCGGTGTTCAGCGACTTCATGCTGCCCCTGTAATGCTAAAAATCAAACCCTTCAGCATTTTGCCGACGTTTACAAAAGCTGTGTTGCCAAAACTTAAAAATTCATGAAAGCATAAATTTGACCAAGTTTCCTCTCACAGGAGGTAGTGAAACTAAGTTTCAGAGAACATAATGCCGTAATGCTCGAGGAACATCGGGGTTAATAAAAGTTTCAAGGAGAGTGTAATGGCACTTACCCCGTTTTTCTCGCACACGCCCCCCGCATTTTTCAGGTCACCGGTCCAGGCTAGTCCTAGAGTTCCCATTTCGAAGTCTCGGTAAGTGAACATGTATGCCAGGCAGAACGCGTCGTAGTCCTCCTCTGAAAGTGAAATGGAAAAATAAGGAAACGCCATCAATGGCCGGGGAGATGAGGGCGCGAGAAAGTTGAAGTATTCTTTCTTTTGAGGAAACGCTCGCGTAAGAACCTGAATTAGTTACATTTACATATATCCGCCTTTGCTATCCGAAGAAGTTAAATTCTTTCCCTGGAAACCTTGTTGGGGGTATTTCGAATTTCAATTCGAAGCCCCAGTTTCGCTAAAATGAAAGGAATAGGTATATGTCGTATGTTGGAACTTGGTAAACATAAGGTGCGGTTGTGTAACTTTTTATATGCTTCGGAAAGTATGGGTAGCTCTTGCATCTTCTAAAAGTGTTGGAAAAAGGTACACTGAGAGAAATTTCTAAATGAATATCGTAAAATAGTAAGTTGATTTTGATAAAATAGCGATCATTATCCAAGTTCATTATTATTATGATAAAAGTTTTGGACATCATTTGAATTTTATCAAAGATCAATTAGATAAGTAATAAAATGGTTTTATCAAAAGTGCGTACCTACTAAATCTTTCTTAATATCACATATAATGTGTTAATATATCAAATCAACGTTTAGTTTAACAACATTTTATAAACAATAAGAGTTTTTCATAATTTATTCAATTGAATCTAAGAAAAATTTATAATAATAAAAGATATTTTTTACTAGATCGTTGAATGTATCAATTTTTAGTAAATAATACGAGTATACATATTTTGTTGTTTCTTTTGTAAAGATTTAACAAAACTGTTTCACAATAGTGCCCAATAAATTTCTCTCAGTGTAGTTTCGTGCCGTTTGTGGAATATTGATTTTTTAAAGCTCTCTTTTACCAAAATAAAAATAATTAATTCCATCCTCGCAGGATTAAACAAAATATATTTTGGTATATATACCATACACAACGAAAAAGTGGTGTTTACAAACGATTCGTGACTTTTGGTCCTGTCCTGCAACTGAGGGGGATGTAGCCGCGGACGGAATACAAAGCAGCTCACAAATCCCAGAATTACTTACAAGATTTCTTGTGTGGATTGTAAGTAAGTAAGTGAAGCCCTAAGATATGACCGATGTGTGGGGTGCTTCAATAAGAATGGAGATTCGTTTATAGTAATTGATTTAGGGCTATCGTAAATAAATCTCCTTCGGGCGAAGTCCTTCCCCCTACTGTACATATTTTTACTCGGCCAAAAACAAGGGTAGACCTTCGCGTTGAAGAAAAATACCCTCGTTGTTCTTTGAAATCGTACATGGTGTAGGTATTCATTCCAAAGATATTTCAGCGTTAAAATTCCTATGTCTGGGCTGTATATTAAGAAGATGCCAATTTAAAAGTAGTGGAGGGCTGGGGAATTACTTCGCAAAGGGTGATAGACTGCCGTTATATATTGCCTCTTCTCGACGACTGTAGGTTCAAGTGCCACTTATAGAGCTTGATTCTGTGAGTTATTTAACTCGAGCCACTCGGGCCCTTTTTGTTGCTTCAAGCTCTTATGACTGTAATTTGGCGGCCTTGTTGTCTTAAGAATTTAATTTATTTTTAATTTAGTCGCATTTCACTTATTGATAATTAATTTAATTTTTATGTATTATATACGTTGTAGCCAAATTTGCTTCTTCAAAAGGCTATAACTGTGTCACTGCCAATGAACTAGTGCATACACTGAGAGAAATATAATGGGTACTGTTTACAAAAAAATTGTTAAAATTTTATAAAAGGAACAATTAGAAATTTATATTGTTTCCTACATTTTTTTTAAAAAGTTATGAGCAGCCATTTTATATATTACAAGTGTACATATTAGTGTCCACTGAAAAAAAGACTTCCAGTCTTAAAACAGTTTTACAAAATTTTCCATCAGGGATTCTCATTATATGTACTTAATTTTATGTTAGTTGAGAATCACCAGTATCGGTAGAATTAATAATAAATAAAATAAACTTATTATAAAAAAATGATTAAGTTGTATATAAATTATGCAAAAATAATGTTTTCTTTTTTATGAATAAATCAATTTATTGTCTTGCAATATATTTTTTTACTCCCTTACACTAATTAATATTGTTAAATTCTTTCATACTACCTCAATTTGTTATTGAATTTTGTTGAAATATTTAATTTCTTAATGTATGTACATTATTTATTTAATTGCTACTTCCATTGAAATTAAAATTAGTAACAAATTTTGTTCGTTCTTTTTGCCCATTTAATAGTAAGCAATTAAATTTTGTAACACAAATCAGATTTTTTTTTCTCCAAAAGGCCAAAACTGTGTCATTGCCAAAGAACTACTGCACAGGTTTATGGAAGCACGAGGGTCAACGAATGTTCTAAAATAAATTTACAAGAGGATGACCATATCAACCAATTGATCCAACACCATACTGTTCCAGCCCACGCTGCACCTGTCATCTCCCATGTTACCAACGTGTCAGCTCGCGCAACATTAACCCTAGAGTTGCATATCAACCCTGAGTTATTGCGAAGGGATGAGGGCCAATGTATTATCAAATGGGGGATTGAATATTAAATGGCGCGCTTCCCGTGTTAGAGCCAGATAACGGTGGCTACTTTATCCCTAATAGCTTTACGTATTCATCCTGGGCACGAGGTACGTGATAAATGCGGAAACTGTTCGTTTTCAAATACGAACGCTGTCCGTTACACCCTGATGGTTGCCCTAATTACGTTTATTTCGGTCAACGGCTGATTGCCGGTTCCACCAGAAATTAATATGCATCTCCAACTATTCCGAAATTTCCTAGAAGACCCTGGGAACTTGAAACATGATGGGCTTGGAATGTACAGTTAAGAAAATGTGCCATTTATTTGAGGCTTGACCTAACATTGAATCGATATCTTCAATGGTAATGACGAATTTATTTTTTATCGGAAAGCAATGTTAATTAATGCACAGTGCTTAGACTTTAGTTCTAAACAAATTTTGTTTATAAACCTTGTTATATTTTTAAAATTGGGGATTGTTTACTCTTTTGGGTCTTCTAAATTTTAGTTTATCATGATGAAAAAGGAAGTTGCATGTGAGATTTGAGTTATTGCATAATTACAAACACAAATACCCCGTAATAGCATCAAGTTGTTACATGTATACGTGTTGTATAATTGCTGCTAATCGATTGCAGGCGGGTTTATTTTTTCGAGGCATCTCATCATAACTGAACAGTAAAATTTCATTCCTAATCAAATTTCGTCGCGAAAATTAATATGATTTATAAATTTGGGGAAGACTATTACTTTAATTGCCAGTGCATAATGAAATAGGGTCCGCTTCCTATTGATTGTTACCATTTCCGTACTAAAATGTCGTAAAATTATACGACATAAACATATTTAATTAATAATATGTTGTTTTTAAGAGTTCATATTTTTAAGGGCCTTTATAATGTTTAATCAAATTATTTTATAACTGTGGGATTGAGCTACCTTTGTGTGATGGAATTTTCATAAATCTGCGCCTTCATTATTGTGAAAAAGTTTATAGAACTCATTGGCTCTATAAACATTCATATAAAACATTATTTGCTTATTGGGTTCTCGGGATATACAAACTCTCAATCATCTTATTTTTTTTCGTAGTACCTACCTATAATAAAAAGTCTTAATATGGTGTAGATTTTTTGGACCACGTACATATTTTATTCATAACAACTAGTTGAAAAATCACGGGCAGCCATGTACAAATATATTTATTACCATGTACACGTATACTTATTTTCATGTGCACATGTACATCTGCCCATGTACACGTGTGCATATTACCATGTACACATATACATTTTACCCTACATATATATTTAATCTTATGATTTCGACATACACATATTATCATGTTCACTAAAAATTTATGCAGCACTAATGTATATAGCAGCGAACAGAAGAACATAATAGTAGTAGAGATATTTTCATATTTTTTGAATTTGAGATTAATTTAAATTGAAATGAATTTAATATTAATCTTACTCCTTATTTTTAATACTTATAAATTTTTAATTGTAAAAATCATTATAAAATTTTCATGTTGCAAAAACTTTCTGCAGATACGTACACCCTACGTTAGTCTTACATTGATCGTTAGAGTAATCGCATTAAAAGAACTGTTATTT
>JAWQRP010003664.1:0-12984 GCA_033557875.1 Quadriops clusia
CCCGAAAAAACGGACGGCGGCTTGAAAAGTAAGTACTGCCAACTGCCAACTGACAGCTGTCAAACTAACGTTTGAACCGCAATATTATCGTTTTTTCGAATGTTTGAAGAAAAAATAGCACATTTTATGCGGAGATAAAGTGACTTTTTGTAGCTCGTCGTTTTTTTTGCTGCCTCGGTATCGCTCGGAAGCAAAACACGACTCGCTACAAAAATGTGTCACTTTACCTCCTTATAAAATAATATACTATTTTTAAACATATTTCTAGGGCAAAATATTTAAGTATCACTTATAGATACTAACCTCATCTGGAAAGATAATATTATCAAGAATTGCAAATATATCGATATAAAGACAAACAAAGTATTCACTAATTGGAAGAAAGTTATGGTTGACAAAAAAATAAGGCTTTATTTAACAAAACAAAAATTAGATCGATCTGGTTATGCGGGACCGAGGTTTGGAGTTGTGCAAGCAAAACCAACATGTCCATAACAAAAATAAACAAAGATACATGATGACCAAAGGAATATTTCAAGATTTGTAGTACATACTTTGGAATTAATTGTGACATTATGGACGATCGGTTACATCCTAAACCATATAGAAAATAAAATGTTGAACAAATTTGTGTTAGTAAAGAAAAATGTTGTTATAGCAACTACAATTTAGTTTAGTTTTTTTGCTTTGGTATGTTTGAGTAATTCATTTTTGTTCAAAATATAGGTAAAAACTACTAATGGGAAGTAAAAATATTGTTCCCTTGCTTGTTTAACCTATACATTATTGAAAGCACCAGGTATCCGAAAATCAAACAAAAGTTGGTTGAGTAAGTTTAGATAAGCGGTTTATTCTTCACTACTTCACTAGACCTTTCCTTGTATATGAACGAAATATGAACATTGAGGGAAATGTCCCTAGAGCTCTAGCCTTCTATTCTTATAAAAATTTGCAAAACTCAAATGAAACATTTATAATTAGTAAGTTTCTTTGTTCTTCATTTGATGTAAGTGAAGTAACTATTAGTATCCACAATTAAAAATTTACTTCTCTGAACCTACAGCACTACTGTTGAAATTACTAACTTCTTTGTTGATATAACTCGAAAACATTTGTAGTTATGACAATCATATTTGTTCTACTAACTATTTGTCCAGAATAAATCTAAATTTGTGCTAGATATGAAAAATGTGCTGAAGCTGTAGATACTAATATTTGTTGGTTCCAAGTGCGAGTTTTTTGTTCCAGGAGGTGATTTTTAGTTATATGGACCAACCTTTTATTTTCTGTGTACAAGTAAATATCGTACAGTTTATGATAGGCACTTGAGTTTTTGCGAATACATATGTCTGTGAAGGCTTTAAACAAAAGTTTAAATTCGTCAAAAATGTAAACAAGTTCAATAATGTAGTATTGAAAATAAAAGCACAAATCACTTTAATTCAATAATCTGCAGTGTGTAGTAAAACGCAATATGAATTTTCGTCAGGATGAACCCTGATTTCATATCCTTTAGATAGTATCTGAAATAAAATGATGAAGAGACACACATTTTAGGTACCTATAATATTATTTTGTATTTTTTTTAAATAATTGCAACACTTTGTTAAAATTACAAATTTTATTTTCACAAGAGAAAGAAGACAACAGTATACCAATGGCATTTATGCTGATTTTACACAATCAATCCCAATGTCAGTCTCAGTCCATATTTAATTGTCTATCAGTCCGGAACCGAGCGGTCTCTTTACAAAAGACCACATTAGTTCACAAATTTATGCTTTTACACGAACGATAAACTTTCAGTCGGACTGAGACTGACACTGGGACTGATCGCGTAACACCAGCATTATATCTAATGCCCCTTTTACACGATCAGATCAGTCCAAGTATCAATCTCAGTCTCAGTCCGACAGTTAATCATAGGTGTACAAGCATAAGTTTGAGGCTGATGCCATCTTTTGTAGAGACTGCTCAAATCCGGACTGATATACAATTAAATCTGAACTGAGACTGACACTGGGATTGATCGTGTAAAAGCAGCATATTTTTATTATCATATTTGACAATATACCAGCGGTAATCCAGTTTTGTAAATTATACAATCTATGAACGACAAAAAAAATATTCAAATGAACAAATACCACTAATTAGAAATTCATGCGTAAAGAAATATTTAGAAAAGTAAAAATTTCTACTTAAAGTTTAGCGGAAAAGCAACTCATCACACCACTAAAGGGAATCACAATTCACTCTTAAGCTAGCATATTGACGAATACAAATTTTGGGTTTTGATTACTTTTAAAGCATGAAATAAAGAAAAAGATTATTTTTTCTTAATTCTGTTTTTGTAGTCATATCAAGAAAATTTAGAAGAGAATTGTAAACAAAAGATGTATTATTCTTCACAACGTTTGTAAAAAATTGGTTATTTATTATAATATAGGATTTTCTCAAGGCCTAATACGCCGCTCTTTCATCGAGTCAATTTATTATTCAAATAATTCTAAAGATTTGGTTGGTATATATAAATTTTCCTCAGCCAGACTATAAAATCAACAACCTCCCTTCGCATCTCGCCGAAGTAGAAAGCATGCAAGCACTGAGTCCAGAGGCTCCATAATAAAGGTAGTAATCAAGGAGCGTAAGTAACCAAACTCACACATACCAAAACACCGGAATATAGTAGAGACATACACCTATCAAAGATCAGTAATCCACACAACAATCGAATACCGATAGGCAGCGCCAAACCCTTTCCACCACTGTATCCTGGAACCCCTCCCCGTGTTCTCACGGGTGTTGAGGGCCCCCCTCGGAACACCGTCTGGGCGGGGCCAAGCGTCGTACCTTGGTCCCCACATGCGCTCTCATCGGCTTCAGCCAGGCTACCACGATCGTCTGAAGTGCGCGGACGCTCTATCCGTGTGTTTGTGTGTGCGTGCGTCTTCTCGTGCGTGATATCACCACAAACATGCGCGCGAAATCACCCTGAAGCACCCCCGGCCGCCTGGCGCACTCATGAGTGCGTGTTTCCCGATTTGTTTACAAGAAACAATTGCAAATAGCACGGTTGTGATTGCAGGTCAATGAAACTGGCCCAAGAAGACGCGGTTCACGTGAAAAGTGTTGTTCTTGTGGAAAACTCTTAGTATCAGGACGTCTCAGCAGTTATGCGAGTCGTCCATAGCAATCCTGCGATTGGGAGGACCTGTAAAAATTGTGCGATGACTAAACTGATATATTGATTGTGCACCTACCTACCTACGCGGTCCTAAAAGACTCCCGTTAATAATCATGCAACAAACTTCACACTTAAAAAATTAAATCGTTTGTTATTGTGCTATTAACGGCATTGATATTTGACATTTCGTCGCTGTGACCCGCACCGGTGACCCATAAAATAGTGATATAACTGAGTGGTGCCAAAAAAAGGATATTCATTGCTTTTAGTGGGGACCGAGCTTGATAAAAAACTAAATTTTTCATGTGAACACATGTTCCTGATGCGATAAGTCAGATGCGCTATTAGGCAATCCGTTCGAGTCCCACTGTAACCCAAGTGCAGTTGACGGTTTGAGGTTAAGTTCCGCGTGGTTTTGAGCCTCCCGTCTCATTCTGTCATCAAGTTTTCCCGTGTGGTCCTCATTGGAACCTGGAGCTGCCGTCCTTGCAGATGGGAGTGTTCGAGGAAGGAAGTTCTCGGACACCCGGGATGCATTGGGTGAGTTAACAATTTCCATTGTTCAATAAATTATAATAAAACAATTAATAAGAACAACAAACTAAGAGGACCTAAATTAAATAAAAAGAAAGCACTTTTAAAATTACCCGTGCACCTCCACCAAAAGTGCATGGATCAAAATCGATTCTTTTTTCTTATTTATTACAAATTGTACATGAAGATTATGTGTAGATAACTTCTCTGTATATCTTTTGTATGCACAGATTTAATACAAATAACTAAATACAAACTCAGCAATACGATACGTGATCCAATAATCACATTTATTCGCCTGCAGTTATTTTAATACACAAACAATAACATCAATTCTAAGCACCACAGTTTATTAAACGGCTCCCCATTCAAATGCCATTAAAACCTAATTTTTTATCAGCATAATGGCAACGATATCATCGCGATGCAAATAAACAAATAGTATATCAATTGTGCCACGTTATCTGGAGCAATGCGAATTTTTTGCAGTCCTCCAGAATACGAATTTTCCGCCAACCGCCGCATAAAAGTGCGTCCAGCTATTTTAGGGTTATGTAAAAACTCCTCTATATTTAGAGATTATTATAAACAGGCTGTGCCTTTATCTCCGATGTTTGTTTTCACTCGACATAGGTCACTTGCAGCTGGATCTCGTCTGTCTGTGATACTCTATGTGAAGAGGTCAAACGGTCATATTCTCGCTCTATGGCTTATAACTTACTTTTACTGGACAGACAGTCTAGTGAAATAGTTGGCATGTTGTGTTACCAAGCAAAATAATTAAAATTAACCGTTCAACATTTACATGCCTATTCAATTTATTTTTTTCTCCGACAAGCGGATAGATCCGCCAATTAAATCAATTGTCACGCCGCCGTCGTTAACTCAATTGTCGCCTGAATGCAGATTAATTACCCTGATGCAAATTCTAATTAACTGAAAGAAAGGGAAATAATGTGCGAACGTATCAATGCCAGAATGTCCTTAGTGTGAAATAGTCCTTATGGAAACTTATAAATCGGTTCTCTAGGAAACCTTCATTTAGATGGCAATGATTACAGAAAAAATCTACCATTGTTAAAGGTGCTATAATAAAACGAAAAAATCATTTCCTAATGTGTTTATTATTAATTTGTAATTACTTATACCCTTGTTAGGAACAAATTATTTATTGTACTCCACATACATAAATATAAAATTACGCCGGGTTACCTGATGGAGAACGTTCTCTACGTCTTTATTTATAGCGCCTGGTACATTTTATAGCAGCTAATTAAGACCCAATTAATTGTTAACACCTACATTTTTCTACACAAACACTTTTCAGTGTTATCATGAAGTTGTTTATACACTTTTGTTTGTGCTCTTATTTATATGTTCTCTTATTTATATGTTCTCTTATTTATATGTTCTCTTATTTATATGTTCTCTTATTTATATAAACTTATTTATATAAACTTATTTATTTTTGTACTTGTTTATTTTTGTAATTATTTATTTTTGTACTTATTTATTTTTGTACTTATTTACTTTTGTACTTATTTATTTTTGTACTTATTTATTTTGTACTTATTTATTTTTGCACTTATTTCTTTTTGCACGTATATATTTGTGCACATATTTATTCGTACACTTATTTATTTATAACGCGCGAGTTCTTCGCGTTTAGTCCTCGAGAGCCTACAACAGCCGCTGTCTTGGCCGGAATATAAATAACACGAGCGGAAAGTTTGACACTCCCCAAATTTATTATGTGAAATATAATGTGGTTCGCTTTTGAAAAATGCGACTTTAAAATCGTTAATTACGGGGACCGCCGTAAGTGTCAGTGTGTCGCTGTAGTCGAGGTACCTGCAGACAAATGACTGCAGAAAATAATTTATCTTCGATATATTTTAGGTTAAGTCTACCGGACGCCGTCGACTTGGGAGCGAGATTCTGATTATGTTTCACTTAAATATAGTTACCTTAACCGACAGATCGCTCAGTAAACCAGATAAAGCAAGGTTTCTGTTTCGACATCTCTATTTTCTTGTTTTCTATTCATCTACATGCGATACTCCTAATGTAGTTGGCATGTTATGTCGGCCGCCATGCCAAGGCAATATATTTTATGAGCAACAACAATTTTTTAAAAATTAGATAAATACGTTGGAAACTCTCTAAATGTTAAGGCGGCACAAACACGAAATCTGGCTGCTATTAATTATAATTTCATAAAGGGCTTCAAAAATATTCATTTTACTCAATATGCTAGATTTTGCCTGTGCGCCTCCACCAATTGTGCACATACATGGTAGTTCTGTACCACACAGAACTACTATAGGAACATTATTAATTATTAGAAGTAAAGTCTCATTTATGGTGGACATATTTATAGCTATTGCGTGCAATAATTGAAAAAATATCATTAAAAATTTTCCACTCTTGCTTTCACACCATCGAAACAAAGTAAATAATGCATGTTTTTTCTCAGTTTGACGTAGGAAAATAATCATTTGCACTGAAATAATTATGTATATTAGCACAGAAAAGTAGTGTTTATTCACTAATATATAAAACTTTACGTATACGTGTACGTAGGTTGTAAATACATTAGAAATAGTTCAAATGTATTCCGGTTCGAATTCTATGTACCTACTTAGTTCGGCATCATTCTGGTTTGAATTCATTTTAGTTAGAATTCATTCTGGTTCGAATTTATTCTGGTTCGAATTTATTCTGGTTAGAATGCATTCTGCTTTGAAAGAAAAGCCGTATTTTATATGAATAATTTAAGTGTATAAAAATAAATCTCGGCAACTTTAGAGCGGAGTCGGTGTTCAATCTTAATCACAAATTTCCAAGCAGCAAATAAAAGCCGACCCGGCGTTGTATGTGCGCACACGATGTGAAAAAGGGTAGTTAAAATTTTAAATGAGATTCAAACATCAATCTTTCGCTTTTTCCGCGAATTATGTATGAGAGTGCATTGTAATAATGGAAAATAAATAAATAATTTGCAATTCTTTGCCGGCTTTTGTGTGTGCATGCTGTGCGTCGGTTTGTCATTGAGGCTTTCATGGGCTAGGAATTTATATTTTATAATTATTTATTTTTATACGTACTGTAAATTATGTAGATGTGGTGTGTTTGGTTTTCTAGTTATTTTCTTTCTTCGGAAAAGTGGAATTTGATTAAATCAACACGTATGGGTGAAATAACGGATATTTTAAGTAGTTGGAATGGAATTGTTGGTTTTGCATTTTCGGCTGGAAACCAAGGTACAATGTGGTACTACCTCAAGGCTTATCGCTTCTGGGTTCTTAAGTTCTTAATTCCACCTCAATTGTTATTCAAAGAAGAACATTTACATAAGGGTTAACGGCTGATGGTAGCACATTTTGAACAGGTTCGACTTTGGCTCAACGTATAGTGGCGAGGTCTTGGACGTTGAAGAACGGGACCGAACACGTGTAAAGCAGCGGGATATGACAGTTTATGCGTCGAGATGGGCAGTAATTCTTTCGAAATATCGACCGAGCAGGTGAATTGAGAAATAATTAATTCGCGGCCCGATCTCATATGTATGGGCATTGAGCGCACTGGACCTCAGCCCAGACAGCTGGGGCCACTAATTACGTAACACTTCGCATGCATTCACTTGATAACGTGTTCCGTCTACATGTACCCAAAGATAAAATTTATAATCGTATCACTTAAGTATAAAATTGATATAATAATTTTTATTCAAAATAACGTAAAGTAAAAAACAAAAATTTTACTCAACAACACCATGGAAACAATATTGAATAAGCACGCCTCTAATACAATTTTCCTATTGAAAGAGATTTTTTCAATGCCCATAATAAATAGAAAGAAACAGCAAATTATTACAAATTTATGAAAGCCATGCTTAATGAGATCGAGGTATGTGCACTCCACGGTAAAAAATATATTTATGTCTTGCTCAATATGAGCATTGGATATAAACTACGGATGTCCATCCTTACAAAGATTGGACAAGATGTATAATTCAGTTTATAACAGCTCTTGGAATACAGAGCAGGCAGCTTTGCCTTATCGGTGGTAAATTATTCCTTGAAATTATTCTGAAATTGTAACACGCATTTCAAAACCCCTTTTCCAAGGCAAGCCTCGCATAGGGATAAAGTTCTAAAATGGAAGTAATTTTCTTTATAATGTTGCTTTATTATAGTGCAATAGAATTAGATGAATTACTTTTTTATCTTAAAAATAATAGCAATAACAAGGAGAAAAATAATTTTACAAAATACTAATTTAGTGCAATTGTAACGCAAAAAGTCTTCTTGAAATTGCATGCAAATAACGCATAATAAGCGAATACCTAAGAATAAAATTATCTTTAAGTAATGATTCACTTTATTTACTTTTCAGAGTTATCGAGGTGCACTAGAAGTTGTATAAATATTTTTTATGCAGTCTATATTTGCACAAGACGCAAAAGAGTTTAAATATTACGATATCTGCTTGAGATAAAATGTCACAATGTAGGTCAGGTGCAGTACAAATATTATTTTTTGTAATGTATTCTATTCATGGGCGATGTGCAACATGAAATATTTCCATCCAATTGCATCATATCTAAGCTAACTGAGCACTGTAATGCCTCTTGGTAAAATACCTTAGGGAATTTCACATGCCAAAGAGCACAGTCTTATTTCTAAATAAACTGCTTATAATTAAAGTCCTTTTTCTATACATTTTTAAGTCAACTAGCTCCGAATCTTTATGAGTATTCTTATGAACAGGCATCCTTATTCAAATCATTATTCCACAATACATACAGGTAGTGGAAATTTAATATTTTTCTCACACCTGCCTCCCGTTAACTTTAATCACCTCAAAGGTACTTTTGTACATAAATATTGATGTGTGAAATTTGTGTTTGTGTTTAAGATGTGAATCGATTTTCTCTAAGCAAAGCACCTTTTGTAACTTCTCTAAGCAAAGCACCTTTTGTAACTTAATGGGATACAAACTTTCTGGCAGTCTCTTTATTTATGGTTAATCCGTATTATTCAAAAGCTTCTTTTTCTGCTAGTCACCACAGGCTGTTTACAACGACGTTACTAACGTTGTAATCCTGTAATTATTAATGCATTACAGAAATTTGTACATATTTCGCTTTATCGCAATTATGTTCTATGCGTAGCATATTTTCATGCATACTTGGGAATAATGTAACAGTTATTCTGGAATATTCTTTATCAGTATAATGTGAACTTTATATGACCGAATCCCCTCGCTGCTAATCCATCAGTCGTTGGGCAATTGACATTGAGAGCAATGAAAAATTCAACAATGCAAACAATACATTATAGTCATGCAGAGTAGCTCAGATCTCTATTTACCTTGATTCCATTGAAATCTAAATACATATGAATATGTGTACCCATTGTCGGAAGGAATAAAGGACACGCTTAGGATGCTCAGGTAACCATGGATTAGTGGGCTAAGGACCGCACGCTAAGTCACTTGTCACGTCTTGCCATATTTTCTTAAATGTTCCTTATCTTGAAGAACATCTGTCGTAACTAACGGCTGCGTTAGGTGGTCTCCGGTATTAAGATGTTTCCACCGAGATTAAATCATCTTTCAGGAATAGATGGACCTTTTTTCGCTTGTTTGCGATTAGCCTGATAAGCCTGACAAGAAATAATAATAAAGTTAAGAGTCGCAATAAGGTAACTTAGAGCATATATAACTTATAGTCAGCGAAAAAACTCATTAAATCGAAACGAGGCAATAATGAAAAGTTACAGTACCAGCGTGAACCACAATAATACCACCATAAATTAAGCGGTATGGTTAATTCCCCTCATAAATGTAACGTTTAACCATTGTTCCAAACGTTTTTGTGTTAATTAGTGGTAGTAATAATGGAGATTCTTGAATGAAAATGAAACGTACTTAATGTAGTTGCCTGATCTCGTACTTATAAATTAAAAAGAATGAATCGCCTCTCCCTTCGAACAAAGAAACGCCATAAATATTATCTAAATGCTCTTGCATTTACTGAATGGCGAGGATAATTGCCTAAGTAACTAATTGCTTAAACAAAATGCGATGGGGAATATGTAAACCCGATATAAGTTATTTTTATAACAATAAATTATTCCGCGGTTATTATTATTTTATTGCTTACTTGTTCTCATTTGATGTTATCTACTCCTAATAAAGAGTATAACGCGTGCACATACATATACGAGTGAAACAAACAATATTAGATGTATTGGGATTGCCGAAAATAATGTTGAATAATTTTGTTCTAAATTGACTTTCCATGTAAGACGAAGTATTTTTTGAAATGTATGTGCTTCACTCTTAGTTCTAATTAACAATATAAGTATGATTCTGGAAATAATTTTTTGCTAAAATTGTGCGATATTTTAGCCTTTTTCTTTTTTTTTTAAATTATAGTGTAATTCACAGCTACCGTAGATGACATTTTTAAAAGCTTATTATTTAGATTTTAGGGGGTCGACCAAAACTTGCAGTGAAAGATTGCGTAAAACATGATAAGTGGAACTTGTCCTCCATTTCAGGTCACAGGAAATAAATTCTCTATTTTGATAAATGTTTGCAAACAGCTCTAAACGGCCGCCAAATCGTTCTTAATAGCATTTGGCCCGGCAACAAAAGTGAAAATTAAGTGATTTGGAAACGCGGACGCCCACTTGTGGTCTGGTATCGTTCCGTCCAGGAAACTACTTCGGTCGCAAAATTGATAAAGCTAAAGGCATCCGCACTCCATTGCGTTTATATGTGGAACGACTCACGTTAGATAAATCTGTATAACTATTGCGAACGGGTTACATAACGAAAGTATAAATAAAAGTCTTATCTGGATAGCCTTCCTTTAAACTTCAAGTTCAGTTTGAACGTTCAATGAAGCGACCGTCTTCTATTAATTTGTTTGTTTTGGTTAGGGTTAGACAGTAAATACATACTAGGCAAAATTCATATATATCTTCGTAGGAAGCTTATATCACAGCCAGTGTTTAACTTCCTTACCGTTTGTTTACAAAATAAATTTTATATATTTAGCACAGGATAGTCGTGGGTTGTATTCCTACAATATTGATAACATGTTTGATATAAGCATTATTTATGTAACTAATTTGCTTTGTTAAATAGGCGATTTCTAATCTTTCGTTCTCACATCTGGCTGTAGGATAGAAACGGTTTTTGATGACTAAAATTTTTTGAAGGTACTTTTTGTTAGGGTGTATTGTTATAGAAGTCCCAAAACTTGAGGAAGGTAAATGGCGATGGGCCAAACGGAAACAGCCTTTGGTGTGATAAACGTAAAAGCTTATCACTGCATCGGCACAGGGGAATCTTTCCAGTGCAAAAGTGTACAATTACCATCGTGTTATCCGGTGCAGGTGACTATGAAAAATAACGCAGTCTACTTGCAGTAAACACTACGTTGGAGCTGTGCTAGCGGGTTTGTTCGGAGAGATAGTATACGCGGAGGAGGTGCAGAGAGTTAATTTCATAATTTGATCTGCATTAAAAAATACAAACTCTACAATTAAATGTCATTAGAAACGGAACATGTAATAATTTAATAACTATACAATGGTTATGAATAACATTAAGATTATCTTAGGAAATAATCTGAGATTACAACCGGCAGCCATATAATTTTGTATACACGCTAGATGAAATTGTAGATTAAGACAAGCGCGCACAAAAAAGCAACATTGGAGTTAACAAGTTTTTAGCGAATTTACTTTGGGAACATGCGGATGCGGTGAAAATTGATTCTGTCGTCCGCTGTGAAGTTCATAATGATTCCGCGAGCTCATTATAAAAATCATTTCCCTTGTTATTTTTCCAAGCCGAAGAAACCCAAGTATGATATGTCATCTTTCTTATTAGTGGCTGTTATTTTCGAACGGCGGAGCCAACAAGTATCTCGTCATGTATTTATGTAACGTCTCAAAAATCGAGAAAAACTCGGGACGTCTCTATGCAGCTGTACACATCCAGATACGCGGCAGCGCGGAGTTATTTTGAAATCCAACATCAATTACACTGTCGACGAAGTGTCAATCAAAGTGGAGTTTTAAAATTAAACGCGTTTCTTGTTATACGACTGAGAATTCGCTCTCGATCTTAGCCGTAATGATGTTCCCTACTTTGTCGATTGGGTAAATGGTAGAGCTGTCATAGTGACGGCTCTTCTGCCTCGAGAGAGGCGACACAGCGGAAGAAGTCTCCGCGATGCACTATAATTGAGTCGATTCTCAGGTGAATCCCGCGGAGTGTTGCCTGATGGGCCATTTAAGTAATTCCCAATAGCTAAATATGGAAAATGAGAATGCGCAATCTACTTTTATTCGCAGATGTGCAATTATGCGTTGTTCACGTACTGGTACGTTGCGTTTTTCATATTCTACGTTCGATTGAAGAGATTTGTGCCCATTTCGGTTTGTCTATGTGGCATTGTGTAACTTGCTTGGTGTCCTTATCAAAATAAAATTAAATTAACTACAAAAAATGAAAGTAAATGGGCTCATAAACTTACATATTAGATGTGATGGAATCTGTAGAGCCCATTTCCGATTGATTAGTGGAATCAAATAAATTACTTTATTATACTCTTGATTGTGATTGTGGTTTATGTCTCTTCCAGTTAGTCGTGGGTCCATGTCAGGTATTTAATTGGATTGTTCTTGTAGAGCAGCATTTTGTTGTTACACTTTAGTGATTATTGCAGTATCATTTGCAAAGGTGGAATTTATCGAATTTGGTGATAAGTATGAAGTATTATGAATATATACTACCTACACTTTGTATAGAAAGACAACAATTGGGCAAAGACTAGTTGAGTAAGGCTATTCAAATTCGTTAATCTTGGTTGTCTTTTACTTTTGTGCCCCAATCCAGTCTACAGAGGACTTTTAAAATATAGAACGTTTCCGCATATGTTCCTGATATACTACATGGGCTGAAAAGTCCCGGGATTTTTAATGAAAACAAACGTTTTTTTGGGCAAAGCTATATTTATTCTTCAACGTAGTTGCATTCGAGTGCGATACACTTGGTATAGCGACTTTCTAATATTTCGATGCCCTTTCTGAAGTATGAAACGTCCAAGTCTTCAAAATACGTCTTGGGTTTCGCGACAAGTTCCTCATTGGATAAGAATCTCTTTCCCAGGAGCCACCGTTTAAGGTTTGGGAACAGATAATAGTCGCTGGGGGCTAAGTCTGGAGAATAAGGCGGGTGGG
>JAWQRP010003665.1:0-12982 GCA_033557875.1 Quadriops clusia
GTATACTTATAATAACACATGTGGTAATAATAACTGATATTTGTATGTATAAATAGCAGGTGTCTAACGTACGATTAAATTTAAATTGTTGTTGTATAAATTAAAACTGTCTGTGTAAATAAAGTTGTGTACATATATTTGCGCCGCATTTTCTCGGGCGACACAAAATTTGAGCATGCACTTAAGCCATTAAAACGAAAATAGCTCCCGGCGGATTTTTTAATTTATTTCGCCCTTTGCCGAAATGGACTCTGGTTGCCGGGGGTCCGCGGTCGAAACATAAAGAAAATCCAAGAGGCCGGTGGAAAGGCTTATTTTTGGCCGCCGCCTCCGAGAACGTTGCTTCTGATCCCAGTTCTTCAGATCTAGAGAGCGTTGATTTAGATCTAGATAACCTTGCTTCAGATCCAGAGAGCGTTGCTTCAAATCCAGAGAGCGTTGTTTCGGATCCAGAGAGCTTTGTTTCAGATCCAGAGAGCGTTGTTTCAGATCCAGAGAGCGTTGTTTCGGATCCAGAGAGCGTTGTTACGGGCCCAGACAACGTTGTTTCGGATCTAGAGAGCGTAGTGCAGCGTGACCCCAGGCCTGCTTGATCCACACGAGTTCATTGTTCCATTTTTTTGAGTATGCCGAATTAATAGCCGTAAATCAGACACCCAGGCGAATATTTTTATTAGACGGGCAATTTACGCTATAGGAAGCGATTTTTAGGGTTACGCTTCCTAGTTGGACCGGGTCCTGATGCTGTTGCCGGGTAGCTATAATCCCAATTTATGCAATAAACCCGCTGAATTGAACCTAATTTATTTATGTGTTAAATTGTAGTCAAGGAGGCGCTCTAAAAATAAGCACTAGCGGATTTATTTAAAGAGTTTGATATCTCTGCGGTCAGAGTTAAAGTTTTGCTCGCCTTATACTTACTTTATATTTCATTCATTTATTTGTCTATTTATTCATTTAAAAGTTTAGAAGAGTTTGTGAGAAAACAAAACGAGGTAAAAAAGTAACACCAATGACGGTTTAAAAATTGATAATTTGAGTAGTTTAGTTTTATGATGTGGGTAGGTTGTCTTCAAAAGTTGATGAAAAACAATACGTTGCCGTTATTCGGGACGATTTTCGCGCACATAAAAATCCAGAAGCCGGGGGTCTTTAACCTCAGCATTATGTCGTAGGACATAAAGGAGCTGGCGGACTTTTTCAGCGGGACTTTTTTGTTTAGCTAAATTGGCTGCAGTTTCTTTGAAAGGTTCTCAGGTTACGGCCCGGCCGAACGGTATCGAACATATGGGCGGCTTAAGGGGGGCACCTGGGGCCTTTGTTTGGGCTCACGTTTCCTCGAGCTGGGGCATTATAATCGCAGTTTTAGCTCTGCCGTACGTGTGACCCTTTTTTCGATTTCGGCCTGTCTGCTTAATTCGACCTTATTGGTTCAATGTTTAATTAAAGAATCTCTTTCGGGCTATTACCATATTTTGCAATAATATTTTGAGGTGTATAGCCTAACAATAAGAATACGATCAAAATATATTATTGAATTTATGTATGCATTTTTTTAGTATACAGTAATTTTACTATAAATCCCATATTAGCTATAGATCAGCACCTATTAACCAGAGTAGATGATTTAATGTAATAATAATTATTAACAAAATTTCGACTCAGAAGTAAATAAATTAAACTAAGTGATTAGTTTAATCAACTAAACCTATGCGAGTACATTACATACATTTCGTTATATAAATTTCGTTTAAAAATATTTACAAAATATTACTTCTGAAACAAAAAAAGGTATATGAACAGCAATTAATTGTACAACACATAATTTGATTCTGTATTGTGGGAAATTTGTGTTTATAGGATTGTATTAAACTATTAAGTAGAACATAATTTTACTTACTTAACCATTATACTTGAGCACATTGATTGCTGCAAAATCAGCATCAGCAGCAACAGGAAAAACAAAAGAGAAAGACCGGAACAGAGCCCGAGGGGGCAGTTCTCAAGCAGTGGTAGTAAATAATTCCATGCGTGACTTGATTTGGGTGTCGAGGAGTCGGTGGATCGTGACGGCGACGTCGGTAAAAGCTTGTCCGGAGGAAAAGCAACTACGAAACGTTCGCATAAAGTATCTTTAATAGTGTAGGACCGTTGCCGTTGACGGTTGGCAGCCTTGGAGTTTAAGAGATCGAAACAAAGCCACCGACCTTTCCGCGATCAAAAACTCCGATATTTATTGGCACTTTCACTTATTATATCTGCGAGTCCGGCGTTGTGTACCGTTTGGATTTTTTCCTGTCTAGGAGCAGTTCCGAAGCCGTAAATAACTGTCTTTTGCCTCGGCGAAATGGGATAATTGCCTGGCTTGCCTTTACGTAATCGCTTAACAAATGCCACAATGGCTTTTCTCTTTGTATTACATCTTCTACATAGTAAAATGAAACTGAAAATACAATAGGTGAAATAACGAACGAAATGCATTTCGCCAAATAAGGAAATTAAATTTGTTTTATTCATATATTTGGTCAATTCGTTTGATTTATTCTTTTCATTTATTTCATTAATACATTCGATGAATACATTTGATTAATAATTCAGTTTGAAGAATTCATTGACGAAATTAAACGCACAAACGACGTCTTAGTTTACTAAAGTAGGACTCACGTAGGTACGACCACTGTTAGATCTGTGCACAATCTCACGTAGGCACTTTGTGTTTATATAAAATTGGTAATAAAGTTTCTTAGTGAACTACCGTGAGAGTAGTTGCCAAAGTTTTATTTTCTACACAGCAATAATATAAACAAGATGAACCCTTCGCAAGTAGGACGACGAACTTTACAAAACGCAGCCAATTAGGTTAGCTCTTGATATCATAAAATTCTTCTGTATTTAAATACATATTTTAAAATAAGAAAAAAAGAAGTGAATGCTTGCCAAGTACCTCAAATTTTTTTCACGATTTATACATACATACTTAAATATAACATACCTACTGGTATTTTTTTTTAGAAGATTAGAAGTTGTAATAGAAAGCAATAGGTACGTAAATATTGATAATCAATATTTCATTTTTTTACCAATTCCAACGAGACCAATATATTTATATAAATATAATATACCTAATCGCGTGACGGTGAGTTGAACGAACTTAAGCAGGAGACATATCATGCGATTCCTTCCAAAATAACATGGTGCGCCCGAATTTATTGGGTGCAAGACCTGACATATTTAACCCCTTCGCGCCTCCGTTGCGCCGGCAATTAGGAAAAAAATTAATTGCACTCTGCGACCGTTTACCCCCTTTTTTCTTTTGCCCGAATTAAAAATAATGCGGCCCGCCGAAAACAAAATGATTCATTTAGAAATAAACGCCGAAATAGACTTTTATTGGGGACGTAAATTAAAAAGTTTATGTGTTAATTTGGAATTTGGGCGAAGGCAAACATGTGCACGCTTCAGCAAACGCACGCTATGCTTACCGCAATTTAACGCAATTTTTTTACAGGTTCAGAACAACAAAAATATATATAGTAGAGAAAAAAATAATAAAAGAATCCGACGGAATCAAGATGGACTTTGAAGAAGGGAAAATCAGATTCCGAATTAACGTTGCAAGAATTTGAATAAATTAAACCGCTTCGCTTGTTGATCCTAAAAGAATAATTTCCCCACAAGTCCTGAAGGTAAAAAGTAAAGTACTGTGACCCTATTCAATGTCCTTATCGCCCAACGATCGGCATAATAAATACGTACGAGGCAAAGCTAGAAACACCCTGAAAGTGACTTTTATTAATGTTTATTTCGCGGTTTAACGATTCGCCAGGAAACCACCTGGGTATTAGAATAATGAAGGCGTTATTCCAAGGCATTTTCACGGTGGAAATGCAATTTGGAACGAGATTAGGTCGTCGAATTTAAAGTGCTCTACACCGTAAAAAATTTCATTGCATTGTTACCACATCCTTTGTTGGCAACAGTCTGTCCTACATTGAATTTTATTTTTTTAATAAGTTGTATTCTTTGTAGATTGATTTTTTCAATAAAAATTATTGTAAATTTTCAATCAAAAATTGAACAATTAAACAACTACACATTTAATTATTATAACTACAATATAATTATAACTACATTTAATGATTAAGTATATAATTAATTTTGATTCTGATGTCATGAGAAAGTGCTCCCAAAAAAATATGACCCTCCCTCTCGCCCTGGGATCAATACAATAATATTTTCGTCATGTTCGAGGACGCATTGGTCGTAAAATGGAAGAGGTGCGCCCGCTCGATATCAGTTTTCACTTCTAAATCTAACCAGTCTAGCTGGCTGGTTGTCATCAAAAGTCGTTCCCTGAGGAAATTAACCGGCTGCCTGTGGGTAGTTAATATTGGAGAGAAGAAATTGCCAATCGTAACTTAACTCATAATGGAGTCGTTGTTCTAGCAAGTTAGACGACTCGGTCTGAACTCTGATGCAGATCCAATAACGCGCAATCAAAATATCGTTTGGATGAGTGTGAGATTGAACACAGCACTCACTTTAACAGTAAATAAATATAAAGCAATCATTAGTTAGACAACTTTTTAAGCTCCCAACTAATAAGAACTAACATCAGTAAGTGAGTTAGGCAGAGCTAAAATACGTAATGCAACTCCTTTTTATAGAATTTTGAAAAAAACAGATTTTTTGTGAGTATGTCAAAAAGGCGTATCATACTGGAAGTTTCAATTTCCACCAAGTTCTGTAAAAACTACCTTTAATAAATTCAAGAGACAAAATACAGTAGAATTTTATTTCCATTATGTAATAGCTTTGCCTTGCCCGTTCCCTTGTTGTGTCCAGTCATAAAATTATGTTTTCCTACTGCAGAATTAGGGTCGCTTTTCGTGTGTTCTTTACTCTAGTACTAATAGCTCTACCCGACTCTCCAATATATACAGCTTTACATTAGGAACAATCTATTTTATAAACCCCGTTCTTTTTTAGGTTATCAAACCGATCTTAAGTCGTGACATGAGTGTACCGTTATTCCTGTAACATATTTTGGATGTTATATTTATGAAACAAAGAGTTAAGTTTACTAGACACCATAATATTTTAGTCAACAGTTATAAATCTTTCACCTCTCTTAAGCTAGCAGCAACAAATGAGCAGAATCAAACGGCACTTATCAGAGTATTTGGTACTTATTTTGTACTAATTTGTACCACCAAAAATAATTTTGTACCTCGTGCCGTTTCCAAGAAATAAATGTTGCTGCTAGCTTAATATTAAGCTAACAAAACCACACGCAAAAAAAATAACAAAAAAATAAATAAAATGAAAGCAGAAGTAAATAGTACTGAATTTGTATTCATTTGTAGCATTAAAGATAATTTTTTACCACGTTCCATTTAAAAAAAAACATTGGCTCTGTCAAGATATATTTTAGGTATATTTCGTTATAAAATAAAGAAATGAAAATAAATAATGATAATGTATATTTTATTTAACTGAAATATATTTTCACAAAAAAAACACAATAAGAAAATATACAGTGTTATATTAATAATAAGTTCTACTATTTTATAAACTGGGAATAATACAATTTTTAGCATATATTAATAAAGCAGGTGTTACTAAAGCTTTTTCTTTAACGTAGTTTTCTTTTTTTTCTAAATCATTGTATTCCACCCATTTTTCTCCTATTCTCCAAAATACTGCTGTATAGTGCCCTATTGAGTTTACACCTCTTGTTGGGATGGGTTTTTTTGTACGAAACTACGCCGATTAATCTATATATATTGTCATTGTGTGGATTTACGCATTGCTTTTGAATTTTGGATAAAGCAATTTGGGGAGAATTTACCCCTGTCGAAAATAACTCGAAAATTATAATATTCCCTGAAAAGTAAATAAAACATGGTCTTTAAATTAAATCTATAATATTCATCATTGAAGAAAAGAGAAAATTATTCTTGTATATGTTTGCAATAAAAGTGTAACATTAAATATAGCTGAAATTATTTGAAACCGAAGAATAATAGTTTATTTTTACGGTAAACAATATTTTTTTATATAAAAGATGTCATTTATTCTATACATATGTGTATACATATGATGATTGCATTACAGTTAGTATTCTGTTAATTATGTTCAAGGAATATGGTTTGACATTTCTTAGGGAATGTACTAACATTGTACTTAACCCAAGAATTGTCAAACCACATTCGTTGAACATAATTAACATAATACTAATTGTATTGCAGAATTTCTTTTATAAATGTAAATTCCTGAAGAAGGCCCGAAACGTCGACGTTTTAAAAAATAGAAAGGTAATTTTATGTTTATTGAAAAGTTTTTAACAGGAACATTTCTTTCTTGGAAACGGCACGGGGTACAAAATTATCTTTGGTGGTACAAATTAGTACAAATTCAGCACTATTTATTTCTGCTGTCATTTTTTTTTCTTTTTTTTGAGTGTGGTTTTGCTAGCTTAATAATAAGCTAGCAGCAACATTTATTTCTTGGAAACGGCACGAGGTACAAAATTATTTTTGGTGGTACAAATTAGTACAAAATAAGTACTAAATACTCTGATAAGTCCCGTTTGATTCTGCTCATTTGTTGCTGCTAGCTTAAGAGAGGTAAATCTTTCGTCGATTCGTATCCCGTCATTCAAATTTCTAAGTTATTCTAATTTTCCAAATTTAATCTTGATCAATTTATCTATCATTCGTGTATTGTATCCATTCTGGAAAGCTATTTGTTTAATGATGCCCACTTTATGATTGAATGCTTCAGCCTTTACGGGTAGTGAAACCAATCTGTAAATATAAGCATTAAAAGCTGAGATCTTTTGGCTAAAGTGATGTGACAAGTCAAATAAATGTTTAACACTTCAACGTATCATAAATAGTTAGAGTATACTCTATATTTCTGTTGAAATATTAGGTAAGATAAATTTTATAAAAAAATTATATTTTATATGATTTTATATAAATTATGTAATTGTCTGTGACAATTGTTTGAATATTTCAAATTGATTTTTAATTTTCTTAAATTGGTGATTCTAATGACTAGAGTTCGGATAAAATAGAGTTTTACAGTAAAAACCCAGTGGGAATCCCTATACCCGCACAATTGGCGGAGGCGCGCGGTCAATAGTGACCCCGCCTGCTGGCGAGCGCTTCCCAAAGCGATAAAACGTGTTTTTGTTTTCGCATCGCTGCAATTTATCGTTGCAATTAATTGTCAAGTTAGAAGTGCGCCATAAAAATTAATTAAGAACCCGCTTCGGCGAACGTAACGACCTCATTAAGGACACCATTGTCAAAAAGCGACAATCACGTCCGACCGTTGCTCTTTCGGGCACAGTATTGTCCCTGTCTTGTTCGAGCGACTCTTGTGAACGCATTCGTCTCGAATTTATGTGCATGCATGCTTTCCGCACGAAAATGCACGCAATGGACTTAAAACGCAAAGTCAACAAACTTTTTATTGTCGCTGAGCCGAGCTGAGGCTTCGTGAGCGGTTACTCTTATTGTAAACCGCATAAATAAGTTCGATTCCCGCGAAAAGTTATGCGCGTACCTAAACAAAATTTTAATACAAACCCCGAGGTTCAGATTTGCACTTAGTAGTATTTATAGAGTATTGACCTTCCTTTCTGGCTAAATCCTAGGAAGCCAGTGGAGATTGTAAGCAAGCAGGCAGGCGTCCACATAAATAAACCGGGTATCAAATGCTGTGCGCGGAGAACTGCTGTTTGGATTCAATTGATTTATGTTTCGACACAGCAAACAGCGCTCTAGTAAATTGATATTGCCATTTCTTAATTCGCTTTGCTCGTAGATCTTCGACTTTAACTGCCCCATTAAAGCGGTTACGTAAAACTGAAAAAAAATACGCATGCTAACGGCCGCAATCTCTATTCTGGGAAAAAGTCCATTTAACGATCTTCTCGGAAGATATTTGGGCTAATTTCATTATATTCCGTTAATTAATGGGCGAAAATAGAACGAACTGTAAATTGGAGTGCGGGTCGTAAAAGTAGTGTAAAATCTGTGAGCGCGAATCAATCATTATTGGAATAAATACAGAAGTAATTATTTTTCTTTGTTGTTTCAGGTATGAGGACGGCGGATTTGCAAACACGAAATCTAATTGGTAATTATAATTAAAGCATTAGACCTATGAAATCGTAAAAATATAAAGTCGTAAGAATGTAAAATCGTGAAAATGTAAAATCGTGAAAATGTAAAATCGTAAAAATGTAAAATCGTAAAAAATGTAAAATTGTAAATATGTAAAATCGTAAAAATGTAAAATCGTAAAAATGTAAAATCGTAAAACTGTAAAATCGTAAAAAATGTAAAATCGTAAAAATGTAAAATCGTAAAAATGTAAAATCGTAAAAATATAAAATTGTAAAAATATAAATATTGCCAGCCGAAGGTGCATTGACCCAATGTGGTGCACAAGTTGGCAATTACAAAACAACATAAAGTGCATGCAGAAAATGTTTTTTGTTGCCTTGCCAAATGCTTGGAGCGATTTCGAAAACAGTCCCGTGCGTAACCGCAACAGATATCTTAATCCAGGATGAAAAAAAAGAGACAAAGGAAACAAGTTCAAGCGGGAAAACAAAAAGTTAATGCAAACGTTATTGGTGCATGGGCTTCTTGACCTACATAGTTGCAGCCAGCAAATAATGCAATCATTTCATTACCGGTTAATGGGATGAAAATATTAAACCCCAGCGCTTGCCAGGGGCCTAAAGCCGAAGAGACGAATGGGGTACCAGACATTGCCGGCTCCAAAATACACTTATTGGTAAGTTGGTCGAGACAGTTCGTTGACCTGGACATCAACAAAAGTAATGCGAAGTCCACCAACTCAAAAGACCAGAACAAGACACTCCGTCATCGCTGAGAGGATATCTTGATGGTGCTTCACTGGGCGCGCTAAGTAACCACAAGCTGAGGACTCGGGTCAGTGGGTTAGTGAGACTTCCGAAGATTTCAGCTGGTTCTTGCTTGGCTGCTGTTGCTGATTTTATGTTGTTATCCCGGGAAAAGTTGTTGTTTGACGAAACAATTTTATTAGAAGAAACATTTTTATTAGAAGAAACATTTTTATTAGAAGAAACATTTTTATTAGAAGAAACAATTTTATTAGAAGAAGCATTTTTATTAGAAGCAACATTTTTATTAGAAGAAACATTTTTATTAGAAGAAACATTTTTATTAGAAGAAACAATTTTATTAGAAGAAACAATTTTATTAGAAGAAGCATTTTTATTAGAAGAAACATTTTTATTAGAAGAAACATTTTTATTAGAAGAAACATTTTTATTAGAAGAAGCATTTTTATTAGAAGAAACATTTCTTATTGTTATTAAAATTTATTGCTATTGTCCCATTCGCCTTTCTCATGGAAACGTGCCGTACATTTTGCGCTACCTCATTTACTTTCCCCGGCTAACTTATAAATCAAATTTGTCTGTCACGTACACGCCTCAGGCCGCTGCAGCCCTGCTCTTGACGCTATCCATCAAATTACAGCAAAGACAATTTTATTTATTGCCGCATTAAAGCGGACCTGTTGCCGTCACAAAAATTGTGAGTAATGCACTTCGTTAAGAATAATGGGGAACAATATACAATTCGTTACATTTACGTACCTACAAATATATACTTACAGAAAGAAAGCAATTTAAGTTTATTTTGCTTCTAGGCTGTAACTTTAAGAAAAATGTTAAATTTCTTAAACACATCAGAATTTCTAAAGTTAAATTTCTTGTTTGCTGTTTAGAAGTATACTTCTAACACTATAGTCTTATAGCTTTAAGAAGTAATTAATAACAATAAGAATAACAGTGATGATCTATCGTGATAGAAGCTTGTGAGCTTTTGAGTGAAGGTCGAAATTCTTCGTTTAACTATCACGCAAAGAACAAGACGACCTTAGGGCCACTCTTTGTCCCAACGTCTGCAAAGGTCCACCATCAACCAGCCCGTTAGAGTTTTGCGACTTTTGTCGTGCAGCAAAGGCATTAGTGACCTGGTTACCAACAGCGCAAGCCTAACCTAGTGACGCCGTTGCAAAGGTCTTTGAACCCACTATCGCACTCGTGTTATGGAGGTTCCACAACACTCTCGAGACAGACACCACCTCACGGAGCAGATAATGCGCGAACGGAGCGCATTCGTGGGTCTTTCGAGAGTCATAACTCTTCGGCATTCGCCAGCGACCTGGTGCTTCCAGGAGATGAATCCGTCAGGCATTTGTTGCCGTTGATGTTTTCGATTTCCCTTTTTCTCGCCAACCGGAGCGTTATGGGCCATTTGCACCTACGTGCGCTCGCTGTGGTAATGGAAAGTTATGTTTGCTTAGTTAGCAAATTGCAATTAACGCGGACTTTGCTGGAGGGACGAAAATCTGCTGCCTACGCACGTTTCTTACCATTCTAAACCATTGAAAGAAAAATCGGCGAAATATAATTTTAAAAAGTACGTTCTACTACTAATCGTTAAAAGTAGCCGATGAGGGATTTTAATTGAGTGCAATAACTATGTAAAAGTGTGCATTTCAATACACTAACGATTTTATTGTTCACTTGCCGAGAAATATACGCATTTAATATACAATAAAGTATTCTGTTTTGTAAATGCCTCTTTTATCGAGAGAGTCGATCCGATCGATACCATTAGACAAATGTCATTTTCATTGTTCCCATATGTAGGTATTTATCTATTTCAAACTCCTTCAAATCTTCCATTTGGTGTCTCTTATTACTGATGAAATTACTAAGTAGATGAAATAATTTTACGTTTCTTATGGTGGTGCGCTGATGATCTTTAAAATGAATATATTTACCGATACTTGTTCAAACTTCCTTCTGTTTTCCCTAAGTACACAAAGCAACAAGGACACTCACCGAGGTACTCGCCACTCATGTTCAGAGGGCAGGGTCGATCCTTGTCAAGCGACAGCTGATTTACAAGGTTATTCCTTGTCTTGCTTGTGTGTGATTTCAATGCCGTATCGTTTAAAAACATTGGAAAGTTTGTTAACCTGAAGATTATGATGATATGCATACTTTTTTGAATATATGAAAGAGTTGTACAGTTTACAGAATTTCTTATTATTTGTAATTAATACCAATATGACTCATTTTCCACAAGCGACTTTAATTGTTTCCACAATTAAGCGCTTTCCTGGCATCGTCGCACGTGGCTCTGTTCCACTTGTGAAACTCATTTGTTTCTGGTTAGGCAATCTAGCGGCCACAGACCGCAGCTAGCCGCGATTCGCGCTAGATTAGCGCGATTTAAAAATAGAATGCGCAAACTGATAAAAATTTTTGACGCATTTTCCCGAGGCGCTCACGTATGGAAGTTACGCACTGGCACGTGCTGCTTTTTAGGCTCTCATTACGCACTCTCTGGAAGGTTGGATACGTGCGGTTGGCCATGACTTCCGGGTGCGTTGCTCGAAAATCCGATCGACACTCCTCTAGCCGAATTTTCATATCGAATTCCTCTCCGCTAATTTCGCCGAAAAGTGTGCCAATCTTCGCTTGAGGAAGAATTGACCCATCAATAATTTTTTAAATTAAAGCTTGGATACAAGAAAAACCTCATGGTTCTAAGTATTTATGTTCTTAAAGTGATTCATTGATAATGTACCAAGAAAACTGAATTGTATCTACATTTTACATTTGAATAACTTTGCTACGAAATAATTATCTACATACTTTTAAGTTTCACAAACCATGCCTCATAAAGTTCAAACCAAATTGCTGACTTAATCTCTACGTTCGCAAGCATTTTAACCTGAAATGCAGGCGATCACTACCTTAGAGCGATCAGTACTTTATTGCGAATAATTCCATGTCCCAGTTTAGGCTATTCATGCAGATTTAACTGCTTTATAATCGCTGGCGTTATGCAACGTCCTAGGGGGCTCTCTTTCACTGTATGCGTCCTGTGGCTGCCATTAGAGCAAAGAACATTATTAGGAAACTGGACCTGAGCCTTGAACTGCAAGGAGAAGAACGCTTCGAAATGCTCATGGTATTTTAGAAGCCTAGCAGTGAGTAAACCGAAAAAAAAAGAAAAGAATCGACTGCATTTATATCATCGATTGTTGGTGGGATGGCTTATGAGACCCCAGCGACCTCGGATGACCCTTAGGTGCAACGCACCTATACATTTGAATTAACCACCTACCACAGCGCACTGAGACGGAGTAATAATCCCTTGAAACCGCAAACTGCCGTTGCTGCCACTTGTGTTACTCATACGCCAGTCTCTGAGGAATTTTTGTAGACTACATGTAAAATAATGGCGCAGTTATTGCCCGTTTCGCTCTCCCGAGATCTCTTTGTTTCCCTTGCCACGGGAATGGGCATTCGCCTCGGCGCTGCTGCCGTCATGAGCCAGAAACCACATGTTTACTTCGTAGCTGATGCATGTGGATAAAAGTGAAAAAATTTGGCATCAATTTTAGAGGTTCTTTGACCCAGGAAATCATCTGCATAATGATACAAACACATTTGGGAGCGGACACCGTTTACGCCAAACTTGTTAATTTTTTTTGCGCACTGGGGGCCGAGGAAGAGATTTCACAGTTGCTCTTTGGGCCTCATCTTCAAGACTTTTTTAATGAAAGTTTAACTTTGAGAAACTTTAACTTGTTTAATAGTAAACTTAATGAGACACGAACTTGTTGAAACAATAACGTAATTAAACAATAACGTAATTAAACAATAACGTAATTAAACAATAACGTAATTAAACAATAACTTGATAAAACAATAACGTAATTAAACAATAACGTGATCAAACAATGACTTGATAAAATAATAACTTAGTCTCAAAGAAACCCTCTCCTGCAAGAGTGTAAATTACTTAAGCTTAAATAACTTTTCCTCGATATTTTAAAGAACCTTATTTTTGTCCGCAGGGAACAGACGACCATACAATTTCCATGC
>JAWQRP010003666.1:0-12980 GCA_033557875.1 Quadriops clusia
CTCTTAAATTAAAACCGTTGCTGGGTATATGAGAGAGAAAATGTGCTGTATTTTCCAAAGTATAAAACCTTTGTTGATGAAACAAAAAACATTTTACTTCAAATTGAAGTAAAATGATCATTGGTTCATCAACAAAGGTTTTATAGTTTGGAAAATACAGCACATTTTCTCTCGCATGTACCCAGCAACGGTTTTAATTTAAGAGATAATGTCGTTTTGACAAGTCCCTACGGCATGTCAATAAAATTTGGTAACTGATTTGGATAAGTGGAACAATTTAGAGTAAAATATTTTTTGTTTCGTCAACAAATGTTTTATAGTTTGGAAAATACATGTCATTATTCAATTCTCCAAATTTCAGTAATTTTGGGGATTTTCGCCAGTATTTTGAAAATTATCCAAGGCATTTTCATTATTTTAGTTGAACTATTCAATAACATGTCAGTTTTCTTATGAAAATTACGAACTAATGCAGTATCCCTATAAAGGTGTCGGTAATACGCACCCTGGCAAACTGTTGCTGGAAACCGTTGCTGTCTTCACCCAAATTAATCGATTTACAATTTGGCAACTAGCACATAGTTAAAAATGCGCACTTAAATTTAATATTTTAGACTTTAATGTATATGTATGTGAGAAAATATGACAAGTTAATCCTTGGTCGTGCCTGAACAAACAACATCCTGCCTAAAAGGTGATCCTTGTTAGGGGTCACGGATTTACTGGTTTCTAAATAATCAAGCAGGCCTCGAGGAAGCCTGAGGGGCCATTAAACGAAATTAAGGCAGCCATGAAATGTACACCAACAATCCTTTACGCTGGCGCAATTAAGTCAACCGTTCCATAAAAAAATCTCAGGTTACTACGTCCTTGCAATGTTGATAGCTAAAAGAAAAAACCAACATTCCACCTTTATGACTCCCTAACATTCCTTTCGTCTCCTGTGGCATTGTAAAGTCCCAACTCTGACTGAACTATTCTACGTTGGAAACAATTTCTTTTCCTCTCCTTCCTTCCTTCCCTGTGAGATAATTAATTTTCTAGAATCGCAGATTGGAGTCATCGGGCGGAGAAAACACTCTCAGGCACCGGATTATTAATTGCTTTTACATCCATATTCTCATTCCACCGGATTATTTAGATATTAAATCATCTGTTAGGAATCTCATATATCTCCGGCCGGATTTTCGTTTTCATTGCCATTATTCTGCCTCCTCTGAGTCGCACAGAATTATATCCAAACGTTTCCACTCCGGTGCCTTACAACACATTGGATTATTTCGGGAATAAGTACTACGTTCGTTAACCTAACAATTCCAATTTAATTTAAGGGCTACAATTTATGTCTCGTTGGCTCTCATTTTTTACTACAAAACTAATGCATGACTACGTGTACACAAATGTATTGTCAGCATGCTCTTGCAGTTAACAGGCTTAAACTCTGACAGCTATTGGAACTCTTACAAATGCTTACCCGTGGAATATTTATTACTAGCAATTCTTTCGCCTATCTTCTTCAGTTGAACAAGTAAAACACAAACAAGAACCTAAGGCACATTTAATTCGTTTTCTATACAACTTTCTATATCATTAAGGACGTTAGACAGATCCTGTACCCTTTCGTCCAAGTAATTTTGAGTTGATTCTTGGGAAAAATTGTACAAATCAATGATGAATGCGTTCCCTTCTTGGAACTTTAGTAAAATACTGTACGTTATATCTGTGGCGATCGAGGCAGCGTTTTCAACAGTTTCTTCAAAACAAAGTGCATCACCAGCAGGGCAATTGTCTAAATCTTCCCCGTTTTTACTAAGTGCATCAAGTTCACCAGGATACGTCTTCAAATTGGTCGCTAAAGCTCTTTTCGAGACCGTAATTTGGTCACGAAACTGCTTGAGGGCAAGATCGTTAATTTGATAAATTTCGGTAAAAGAAATGCATTTGATCACCATGCGGTGTTTATCGATTGCTTCCAACTCAGTTTGCAAACTATCTACTTTTCTCACGATGTTCTTCATATGCTCCAACCAAGATTTCTCAAGATTTGTAGAGAGTTCATCCAAAAAGGTCTCTGTGGCCAATCCTATCATCTCCAACAACAGTTTAGCATAATCCACACTCGAAAACACTGTGCTTTTTAACTTCTTTATTTCATTAGAAGCTTCTTCGTATGATAATTCACAAGATGATGAATAAATTCGTAAAAGAACTGCTAAAACTACGTAAGAAAATTTTAAACTGTACATTTTAAAATATTTGCTTTTTTCACTTCGATCTGCTAATTGTAATTAAAACGTGTATCAACTCAATTTAAACAAGACAAAGTGAATTAATTACTGTGTGAATGGTTTGTTTTTATCTTAAGAACGTTTTAGTTTTTTATCTTTTATCGACCTTTTGCAACTTTTATAGATATTTTGTACAGTATCGGTGTTTTGTATCTTTGCCCCATTTGTTTCACACTCGTTTCAAGGAAACATCTATCTCTGGAACTAATAAAGGAAGTTACTCAATGAAATCCAAGATATTTCAATAAGTATCGTTTACACTTTGGCTTTTATCTTTTATCGCACAGGGAAGTGCCTCCATGGCCTTTTTGCTCGAATTGCTTCCTCTCGCCTCTTCAGCGGCAGGAAAGGCTTTCCAAAGCTAAATCCACAGGTGTTCCCGTGTAATCTGCGCTCGAAAATCAGGGTTAATAGCCAATTTGGGGCGAATTTAATGCTGTTACTACCTATACACTTCTCTGGGGAGGTCTCGATGTGGAGCACCATCTATTAATTCCTGTACGAACAAGGTTGCACCTATTAATGGGTTCAATGTTTACTAGGAGTGTTATGTTTGTTGGGTTTAATTCCGGAATACAGTACTTTCTTCATTTATTTTTCATCTTTGCCTAACTGTTTTGCGTTATTTTATTTTTGCAACCGGTAGGTAATGCTCGCTACTTATTTTGTACTAGACGGGAGCCCGATTTTTGCAAATCGGGTGATTCTAGAACGTGTGCGATTTTCAATTGGACTCCTCTAACAATTTTTTTTAAGATTGTAAAGCTGAGGAATTGACCTGATCTTATAGACTGTCGCTACTACTGCCGACGTCTTCTCTTCATTATTGGCGTCCTTTTTTTCTATGCCTCGTTTTAATTTACAGACTTGAAGAAATTGTTATAAAATCAGATAACCTTAAGCAACACCAAATACTGTTTAACATTGTACTATTCAAGGCCGTGGCCGACGGTGTCGTGTCGCCGAATTTTAAGTTTAATATCTTGATTTTGACGCTGTCACAAATGGCATTTCATTATTTTATTAACCTAACTATCAACTATTCGAAGCTTTTACCGACGGAGCGGTTGCATTTTGGGTAATTTTATCGCTACACTAAGAAAATTGATCGCTATTAGTTGTTGAAACATTTTTTTATCGTTTAAAGTTGCGAATGTGCTTTAAGAGCTTCACCAATAAATAAGATAGGATACCTAACATTACCTAACATACATACATACATACCTAACATTGTCCATGCAAGTCATTATTTGTCTTGTAAATACGAATTGGAAACAAACTGATATTTAATCAATCAATTTATTCATTTTTATCAGTGTAGTTTTCCTTACGGACAGTCAGACAAATCCACAAATCCACAGATCCACCGATCCATAGATCCACAGATCCCCCGATCCACAGACAGACAGAATAGGGATTTTATATGTTAGATTCATTTTTGACTAGGATCTAACACGTAGCTTTTACTATCTTCTTCTAATCAGAACGTCTCGTTCTTATAATTTTATACTTTATTGATCTTCTCTTATAAATATTTTTTGTTCTGAACTTAGTTTATTTAGTTCACTCTTGGTTTGCATGATTTTCTTCGTTTTGTTATATTTATTAAACAAGTTTCCTTTTCAAACTTGATTTCAAATTTCCTCTTTCGGAAATTTTTTTGTTGGAATATTCACCTAGTTCTAACTAGTTGTGTGTGAGTCTATTTTCAATCATTTGATTTTTCGCACTGTCTTTTTTTCATTTTTTATTCTCTAAACGTTCCAGTCTATAAACCACATCTATCATAGTTTTCCAATTTCAAACATTCCTCCTTTATTTTTTTGGTTTCTGTTCTCAGTTTTTATAAATATTCTCTATATATATATATATTTTTTTTTTTACTTTCTCTACTGATGTCTTAGTTTTAGTAGATATGATCATTTCTTATTTTAACTCTTCTATAAATATTCTCTTCTTCGCCATTCTAAAAATTCGTAATTTTCATTTTACTATATCAAAACGTTTATTTTCTGTTTTGGCATCTGACTTGCATTATTATTTTTTTATTGTTTTTACATATCTGCGCCTTCTCAAATTATAAAACTGTGACGATCTTATTTTCCTCGCGAGGAGGAAGCCCGCGGGTAGCAGCCAATTAATGAGGGTTTAATCATTTCAAAAGGGCGGTCGGATAACTCGGGCGCCACTATATTCTTTTGGAGGAAAATATAGAAAACTCCGGTAAACACAAAATAAATTATATTAACTAAACCAAAGTTAAAATTCGACAAAAGAAATAAATGCCTATCATAGGCCGAGTACAATTTTTAAAGTTTCAGAGTTAGTTGGTAATTGCCCAGGACAGCTGGGACTTTCGGTTGCGACAAAAATTAACGCGGTTTACTAGGACTAAGATACTAATTAACAGTAAGGTTAATTCTACGGAAATATCGGCGGTCAATTAATGTTGCCCAGTACAACTGGGACTTTTGGAATTGGCACAATTTTGCCTTGGTACGCGGTCTAAATTTAAATTTCGGGAAGCACTTATGGGCTTAAATACAGAATTACGATAATTATGCGGGGGCATACTAATGAACCCCACATACGGAATTTTAATCAGAAAATTGACGAGCGACAGTGCTACTGTAAGCCAACCTGTCGATCAACCTACTACAGGGCGGAAAATTCGGAAAAGGGATTGAAAATCTCCCAATTTGGATGCTTAGACGCAACCATCCAAACTGGTGTCGGCGAGAACAAAATGGCGGCGGGCCGCCTTGTGAAAATAATTTTCGGATGACACGTGGTCGTGAGTCGAAGAGCCAAATGCGGGAATTCTATAGAAGTTATAAACGTCGATGCTGCGGAAATTGTTGGCAAGAAGATGATAAATGCAAAACAAAGTTTCAGGCGGGTTTCAGGGAGTGCCACGGATAGAGAATGAATAACTCAAGCCTCTGTCGGGTTCGGGAAGCAGAGAATGAACAACTCAAGCCTCTGTTGGGTTCGGCAGGATAAAGAATGAATAACTCAAGCCTCTGTCGGGTTCGGTAAAAGGTACGGAATTATTTGCCTTATTTCGGAGTAAAATAAATTAGTGTAATATTAAAGACTAAGTCCTGATAATAAGAAATGGTTAAAGAAGACCTATAAATTAGCTAGTTAGGACTTAGCTCTTCGGAAGCGGAACGGCTGTAAGACCGAAAGTTGGGTTCGACTTACTCAAATGGCTCTCGGAGATCGACTCTTACAAATGGCCCTCGGGGATCGACTACTTAAAATGGCTCTCGGGGATAGACTCTTACAAATGGCCCTCGGGGATCGACTCTTTCAAATGGCTCTCGGGGATCGACTCTTTCAAATGGCTCTCGGGGATCGGCTACTGATTCAACGGCACAATGGTAAAGAGGTAACCTCGTATTACCCCACCAGGACATGCGCAGTACAAAAAAAGAATGCCTTATACTATAAGAAATGGTCACATGATTTCCCGGTCAGGGAGTAGGCAACGAAACGATTCAAAAATGAGCGGCAAAATGAGCAAAATATTGAAGTAACGAGAATCGCATTGTTACAAAACTTATTAAAGCATTTATTATTTTTAATTATTGGGGTTTTAGGTCGTAAAATATACGTTTATATTTTTCTCAACGTTTCCTTTTTGTTGCTTAAAACTTCTTCAGAAGTAGTAAAACATACTCCTACTATTGACAAATTGTTTCATAATATTTCTTTTTATTTTAATTGACATATAATAAAAAATAAGTTTCACTTAAAAAAAAATTCTAAAAGTTATTTGGTATTTTTAATAATTTGGTTATAAATCCTATTAATGTTATTTATATCTTGTTTAAAATGAATTGAAAATGTTTTATGTTTAATATTTAAAGATTCTAAAATTCTTCTTTTGTACCAATTACTTTCTTTTTTTAAAATTTTAACATTATTAAAATCAAAAATATATACTTTTTCTAAAGAAGTATAATTTTATGTTTAGGTGATACAGCATATAGATTCAGCAAGATTAAATTTTTAAATACTGCAATTAAAAAAATTAAAACTACTTTAACAAAAAATGATACCCAGAAAATTTAGTTAATAACATTATAACTAATAGAATTAACAAAATTTAAAATAACCAAAATTCAAACATAAAAAACAATGTGTGGTGTCCCGCAAGGATTTTGTTAATCAATTGGGTCAAATAAGGACAAGGGTTTCCTTGCAATTGGTTTATTCACACGACTAGTTTCGGTATATATCTTAGACCTTCGACAGGTGCTGGAAAGACAATATAACAAATTAACATCACTCGAAACATATTATAAAATGTTTTTCTTTATCATATTTTAACATTTATGTACAAATATGAGGTTATATGTGTTGATCTTATTATTTTATCTTTTGGGGTTGAGAATAGATGAAGATTTTTACCTTGTCAAAATATTTAGATAATACTGAGCTTTGACTTTATTAAACAACAGCAGTTATACAACGGATGATTTTAGATACAAATTAAAATGTCAAACACAATACAATACAGAACAGAAGCCGTCAGGAAGGCGCATGTGTTACACTGCGGAAATATGTTATGTCGAGAACAAAAGGAAAGATGTGGAAGCGAATGACAGTTCTAATAATAACACAAACGCATACCGAGTCATTGGATACAATTACACAAGTGTCCATAAATTAATAAAATTTTTTAAAAATCACAACTTCAACCTAAATTTTCGGAATTGTAACTCTTTAAAACAAATCATATCAATTGATTTGAATGTCAGGGATGCGCTGAACAAATCTGGAGTGTATAAAGTCCAATGTCCGGAGTGCCCATGATTTTATGTGGGGGAGACTGGGAGAACCATTAACATACGTCTCAATGAACACCTAAAAGACAGGACTTTTTCGGAGGTAGAAAAACATATTTTAGACACAGGTCACACACTTAACCATTCAAACATAACCCTTTTGAGAGAAGAAAATAACCTTAAAAAAAGAAAAATTGTGGAAGCAAGGGAAATATATCGCTGAAGGATTGAGAATTCTGAACATTGTTTAAATAGACAATTAGAGTTGAATTATCAACCATTTTTTAAACTCATATGAGAGGGAGGATGGAATAAAATTTGACAATATATCTGAGTTGTGAAGGAATAATAGATTTGTGAAAGGGGAATGAGAAAAATTGTTAATATTATAAGTATAATATTCCTAATGAGATTTTAATATTTGAATTTAAGGAAAAAGGCGGGCAACACATGTACTTGAAATTGTGCTCGACATAACATATTTCCGCAGTGTAACACATGCGCCTTCCTGACGGATTCTGTTCTGTATTGTATTGTGTTTGACATTTTAATTTGTATCTAAAATCATCCGCTGTATAACTGCTGTTGTTTAATGAAGTCAAAGCTCAGTATTATCTAAATATTTTGACAAGGTAAAAATCTTCATGTATTGTCAAGCCCAAAAGATAAAACAATAAGATCAACACATATAACCTCACATTTGTACATAAATGTTCAAATATGATAAAGAAAAACGTTTTATAATGTTTCGACTGATGTTAATTTGTTATATTGTCTTTCCAACACCTGTCGAAGGTCTAAGATATAGACCTAGTCGTATGAATAAACCAATTGCAAGGAAACCCTTGTCCTTATTTGACCCAATTGATAAAAAACAATAACAATAATAATTACCAAAATTATATAATTTTGCCATTAATAAAAAAATCTAACAGAAAATATTAAAAATAGATTTATAAAAATTTAATATTAATATAATAGCGTCTCAAATTATAAAACAAATTAAAACATGAACGACCATCAAAATCTCCTTCTTCTCTGCCGCTCTTTGTCTTACTATTATTATCTTCGACCGTCTTCCTTACTATTCTGCCAGTACTGTAGTGTTAATTTTTATTGTAATGTTTTCAAATTCAACCACTAAGTTAAATTTATCACACCACTTCTAGTTTTAGAAATATGAGAACTCTTAAACACTCACTGGACAACAATTTACAAACTTTGTCCGACTGATTTTATTGCTCCTAACTCCGTAAAAATTTGTCGTTTATTAGCGAGAGAGAATTAACCGAATACGTCAAACGTCCACACTCTGATCATTTGAATATTAAATGAGGGCTTGAATTAAGGGGGAGGCTGTTTTTCCAGGACTACTTTTAATGCCTTAGGCTTGATTGATATCAAACGAGTTTTTGTTTACTTTCGCTGTGCGTACGTAATGTACTAAAAGGGCAGAGAACATGTGCGAGATAAACAAACCAAAATTGGATTCCAGGGCGTTTAATTAATTAGGGCGGCTTAAATTTAGCAAAACTCCGGCAGGGGTTAAATTTCTTACTGTGCTACAGTGTGTTCTCGTATTCATACCATTGGAATCTGATAGTCTTGCCGCGGTGAAGCATGCCGTAGCAAGGCATGAAGCTTCTCCTTTACTACCTCGCGCTTTTCACATTTTGGGTAAGTTAAATTTAGAATATTATGTTCGAAAACTTAAATTATTACTCAATTTAATTAAAATTAAGTTGCTTTAGGTAATCACACAAATTTGAGTACTTACGTCTTGTGTCGTATTTTATCCCGTTGAACTGCGAAAAGCAGGGTTGCACAGCCACCGAGTTCGAAGGGGTTTGTGGCCAACACAAGAGGGTATCAAAATCTACGTTACATCCCTCTTCGTAGTCCCCCGCTATCAACCTTGATATGTTGCATCTTATTCCCGTTTCGTCCTCTGGAATCTCGTTCAGAAGGTCCACTAAACTCCCAGCGTCGAAATCCATCTGCTTTTCAATCTAAATTCGTGAATTTTACGATTTTATTGCGCTTTTTATCGCCCCTTCTTGCTTCATACCGCTCCACTACTCCATCGAAACGACTGCAACAAGCGACAAAATTAATAGGATAACATCAAAGAAGCTGTAGATTTTTTTTTATTTTGCCGTATTCGTTTTGCTTTCTCTGTTCACAAAAAAGGGGAACATAAGTAGCGATGTAATATCTTCGTACATATAGGTTGTGTAATTTTACTGGGGGGCATGATATTGAAATACATATTGAAATATCCCCGGAAATGCCGTTCCGCTGGAATAAGGGAGCATAAAAGGGCAAAATGAAAGAATTCTAAAGGTACGTTGAATCAGGGCAATCGGCGTGAATTTCCGTTGCAAATAAATCAAACGTTCGCAATATTCCTTCTAACTTTGAGCGTGTACTCGCTTTTAAAAAATGGCAAACTGTTTTGCATACAAACACAAGCTCTTCCCGAAGCCAACAGTATTCATTTTTAAATGTACAAAACATATTATGAATTTCAGAGAGTTTCGTACAGCGGAATATCCCATCTCGTAGAACAAACCCAGATCATTAAAATCGCTGTAAATCCGGAATGAATGATTAATCTAGGTGCGTTAGGCGAAATTACGATCCATCTTGATAATTGGGAGACAAGGCCCACAATGGCAACCCTTTAGATGTGGTTTAATTACGAACTATTCGCAGAAATCAGCCAATCTCAGAAGTGTCTCTGGTAATAAGGTGGCTATGAAAATTTCAGTTATGTAACCACATCAACAATTTAATTGTTCGTGGATGGATCCGGTGATTCCTCCGCGGGTTTCCCAGGCAATGAATGGTATTTTAGGGCGAGATAGGAATCAGGTGTGTACACAAAGAGCACCTTTGTTTTCGCCTTAAGCCTTATCTCACTTTGTTATATTTGTATTGCAATCGACTCAAAGGAATGTACGATAATTTTACTATTTGAAAATGGAGAAGATTTCCCAATGTACACAAAAAATTCTGACGCAATTCCAATTGTATGGACAAGTTCCCTCAAAGACGTACCCTTAGGATCTGTATTGATTAAATTTACCAAAATCAAAGGGAAATCAGTGAAAGGCATTATCATTATCTCCCTGTGGGGCATTCTCAGAACACAGGTATACTTGCCACAGTTCAGTTCGTCAGTTATTGTATATAATAGATATTATTTCCAAGAACGCGCTTTGGACTTTAACGATTATGTCTGCCAAAATGGAATTGCTTAACATGATCATGAAAATCAGTTTAACCAATCTCTATTGAGTAATTGATGAAATGAATGTGAAAATAAATGAATCAATTTTTAATAGGATTAGTACTCCTAATAGAAACAATTTGTAAAGATAAATTCTGTGTAAAATCGATTGCTCATTTATCCAGTGCTGATTGAAACATATTACGAACTTATATTTGAATTACGTTTTGTTACAAGAGGGCTTCATCTCTTTCTCGCCTATAATTCCATATGGCAACAGATTGTGTAGGGCCATGCATAGAATTCTTGCGCTGCCAGCTATGGAAATGAACCACCCACCCATGTAAAGCGTCTGCACAGTAATTATTATGAAGGATATATTATGGATTAAATGGGACAGGCTGTATTGACGTTGCCCACTCAATCTGAATTTTATACCTCCAATTATTTTGCGGGCGTATCGAGCGGTATTTCAAACTCTATTATGCGTTTATAAAATTGTAAAATACGCAACATTCCGCAGCAAATTCATGTTCAATTCCCAGAGGCTTCATTAAATTTTAAATCAATACAAAAGTGCTTGTACTTGTATTTTATTAAATCATTTATATTCAATCTGTTTTTGGTAATGGAGAGCATGCAGTATCATTTCAGAAGTGGCAGAGAGAGATATCGGGAAGTACGGAGGTGTTCTTTTCTTAGTGTCGAAGTTTTATCAAGTAGTCTTTTAGTTTTTTATTCTGTACGTGCGTAACTCTCACGTAATAATAATAATATAGTCATTAGCTAAATAAAAAGAAGAAAACATATTATTTGGTTACTAAATTAATTAGAGTATTAGGATTAATTTTATCAGAAATTTTCGAAGCTGCATGGTTTTATCAATTATATTGCTGACGATATAATTGATTTCCGAATTAGCAATGTTAGGTGTCGCGCGTCGTCCATAAAAGATGTCACAGCTAGAAGGAAAGAGGGTTCAAAAATTTGTAACACTGGTACTGTAACATCCACATTTTTTAAATTAAATTTCCTTACATCAACATAGGCTTATTACCGACACGTTACCCTATCCGCGTATTTCCACTTTTTCTGTATAAAAAATATACTAGCAGTTGCATAAAAGAGTAACACCGAATTAAATTGAATAATTCGATGTATCAAAATTACGTTAGTAATATAGCGTAAGTCTGATTGTGAGTAAGATTTAACTCTCTTTTAAACAACCGGGCGTTAGATTTGATCATTATTTTGGTTCAATTCCTACGTTTTCGTTCATTCAATTTATTATGTAATTTATATTTTGCAACACAACGTTTAGAAAGAGAACATCTGAAATTTCATAAAATTAATAAAAAATTAATACATCATAGAGTATCAATTGTCCCAACGTCGATTAAACGAAATATCGCTAATCCAAAACTTTAATGTATTCTTGACACTCCAGGGTTTCTCAAATTACACTACAAATCACTTTATAATTGACATATTCAATGTTCATATTTCATACTTGTAAGACACAAAAGGTTTGAAAATACGTTAAAGATACCTGGGCTATTAAGTCATTAAAGGTTTGAAAATAAACTAAAGAAACCTGGAGCTATTAAGATACTAACGATTTGAAAATAAGCTAAAGAAACCTGATGATATTAACACACTAAAAGTTTGAAACTAAGATAAAGAAACCTGGGGCTATTAATTCGCTAAAGGTTTGAAAATAAGCTGAAGAAACCTGGACTATTAAGTCATTAAAGGTTTGAAAATAGATAAGAGAAACCTGAAGCTATTAATATACTAACGATTTGAAAATAAGCTAAAGAAACCTGGGGCTATTAAGACACTAAAAGTTTGAAACTGAGATAAAGAAACCAGGAGCTATTAAAACACTAAATGTTTGAAAATAAGCTACAGAAGTATGAGGCTATTAAGACACTAAAAAAATATATGAATAATTATTAATTACTAGACGGGAGAACGATTTTTTTTTAAATCGAGTGATTTTAGACCGTGTGCAATTTTCAATTATAATTATTCTCTTACAAACAATTTTTTAAAGATTTTGAAGCTGAGGAATTGATCTAATTTTATAGACTGTCGCTACTACTGTCCGCTTTTTCTCTTCATTATTGGTGTCTTTTGGTTGACTCCCCGTTTTAAGTTACAAACTTGAAGAAATGTTTTAAAAATCGAATAACCCTAAGCAACACCAAATAACATCTTCATTTTTGACGTTGTCACAAATGACAAATTTACCTAACCAAATTTGGTACTATTTAAGGCCGTGGTCCACGATACCGCGAATTTTAAGTATAATATCTTGATTTTAACGCTGACACAAATGACATTCAATTAATTTAATTAACATAACTTTCAACTATTCAAAGTCGCTACCGACGGAGCGCCGATATTTTGGGTCATTTTTTAGTTACACTGAGAAAAATAATTATATTTTTTTATTCTTGGGTATTTAGAGTCTTAACTTTATTGTTTTCAAAATATTTATTTCTCGACGTTTCGCCTTTATTATTTAGGCATCATCAGGTTACAAAATATATTATAACAAAATTAAAAACTAAAAGTTAAATATAAGTATATCAAAACAGAAATAATAATAGACATTAACATAAATATCAAACATGAAAGTAACAACCTATGATATGTAAT
>JAWQRP010003667.1:0-12978 GCA_033557875.1 Quadriops clusia
AGCTGCTGTCTGTGCGCTAGTAACCCATCCCCACTGTGTGGGCTCAGGGAGCGTGACCCCAACCAACAGCTCGCGACCCAAAGAAAAGGTAAAATGGCAACACTCAAACTCGCAAGGAAACAGACCCCGCGACAACAAAACCCCGCCCGTACCTCACCAAGAATAAAATACGAAATGAGCTGAAAAGGAATCAATTGAATTTAAATACACAAATAAAATAATGTGAGGAAAACTTTCTTCATAACCTGAAACATTTGATTGTGACTTGATTTACCCTGAATTTGATTGAATTGAATGACCTTGGTGAGTAAGAATTAATTATTAGTTATTTGTCGCACTGCAGTTGACCTTGTAATTATCGTGAAAATGAGATACCTTTTGACTGTTATGAAATTGTGTCTACCTTTATTTATTATTGCAATTGCTCTACTCTTTTCTATCGTTCACTTAATCTTTATCTTTGTTGTGATGTAATTAATTATTCATTGAATTGATTGTAGCAAAACCTTGTTGGTAATCGTTTATTGAATTAGTTGGGCCCAAACTTCGTTATTGCAAAATGCTACTGATTCAATTGACTTATTATGTTTATGGGTAATGGATTTGGTGTGTGTGTGTATGTGTGTGAGAGAGAGAGAGACGGAACTATCCTCCACCTATTGTCACCTCTGGCGTTCCTCGAACCAACCAAAGCAAAACAACGCGCCACTCGTGAAGACCAAACTAGCGACCCCTATTCTCTAACTACTGAATTGAATAAACTAATAAAAGAAGAAAACAAATATTCTTAGCCTGTATTGTGTCCCACGCCTGGCGATGGCAGCCAACAAATCCAAAAGCTCCTGAAGAATGGTGTTGAAGATATTCCCAAAGGCACGGAACAATTGATCGCAATTGCCTGGCGACGGCAGCCAACGAATCCCAACTCCCAGAAGAACGGTGTTGAAGATATTCCCAAAGACACTGAACAATGGATCACAATGAACTCACAAAACCTTTCACTCGAAATTTTTCCCCCCACGCTCGGATCCTGCCATCTAGGCTACCCCTAGTGGCTTCCGAAGACTCTCTCTGTGGTGACTCTCTGACTCTCTCTCTGACTCTCTCTCTCTCTGTGGTGACTCTTGTGAACGACAGACCGTCACTACTTGACTTCCGAGACGCTCGTAAACGACCTTTTACCCTCGACCCTCAAGACTACCGCTCTCGAAGACCCTTCGACCGACTGTTTTTCTACCTGCCTCTCGGCACTCTCCGCGAGACTCCGATCAAGCGAACTTTGCACAGAGATTTGGCCCAAAGGCCAGCGAATCTGTTTCCCATTAGGGCGACCTTGACTGTTTCCGCTCTTCTCTGTCGTTCTTTGAATAGGAACACCTTTGGGAACCACGCTTTGTATTTTGAACAGCTGTGCTTCGGGCGCTCTTGAGACTGGAAATATTTTCCAGATTTTTTTGACGACATATGGCGCGGCGACATCTCCGTATTTTGATAAGGCCCTAATTGACATGGATGGCCTAGCCTATCTTCATACTGTCACAATACCTTATTTTTTTAAACCTACAAACTATAAATTACAATTAAGAAAAAACAAATAATTGAAAATTATTATAAATTCAGCAGTATTATAACATAGCATTCGCACTTCGCAATTAGAGAAAGTTTAAATATTCAATAAACTCTCCCCCGCAAAGTTGGGGAGATTTATGCAGCAAAATCGACGACATCCCTTCGTTAATAGAGCACATCCCATTGTGATCGCAATTCAACATATTCTCGGTTTTAATCTGGAATTGAGGGTGGAGACGTTGGGGCCCGTTGTCTGCGGCTATAGAATTCGTAAATTGGTTTTGGTCATCCTTGTGTATATGAAATTTGATTATAGTCAGCGATCTGGGGACATAAACATTGATCATAAAGCTTACGCCGTTCGGCTAGAATGACTGTCGAGAGACGACGCTTTATTCAATTACAGAGAGTTGATTGATTTTGTCAATGTTATTTTTGCATGGCACCATTCGTCAGCAGAAATATCCCTAAGAAGATTATCTCCCGACGATATTTTTCACTTATTTAACTCGACAGGGGCTCGATAAAAGTAATTCAGTAGATTACACGCACAAAAATATGAATTTTTAATACGTCACACATAACTTTTTTTTCTCAAATATTTAAATCTTGAGGATATGGTTCCAATAAAATGGTAATTAAGAAGTTTTAAAGGCGTATTATTGGACCCAAATCTCCAAGATTTAAATGTTTGATAAATAAATAGAGACGCAAGAAAGCATAATGGAAACGTAACAACGTAACAACAGAAAATGTGATTCGTTCGGGAGCTTTAATAAAAATTGTGGTAATTTTTGTCAAGCAGCGTCACTATGTATGGTAGAGTGGAACAAAATAAAACCAGATTACTATTTTCTGTTTTTATGGTTTGTAATCGCTACAGAAGTGTATCAATTATTATTCGCAATTGCTATTCGATAGTATAATCAATTCTGAAGATGGCGCATTATTTTTTGACTTGACATTAAGACTAAATTGCAGTTAATCATAAAGGAAAATATCGTCAGAATGCGCCCGCCTTTGAATTGCAAATCAAGCAAAACTAATTTCAGCAAACATTCTCCCCGCCAACCGGCCCCAATAAACGTGCAAATCGAGAGAAGTGTTTCGTAAGGGGACCTTCCAGCCCGATATAGCGCCCATCGTGACAGCAAGGGGGTGCATGCAAATGCTGCCAAATTAAGCTGTTTCCGCGGATACAGCGGCAAGCTTCAAGTTCTTGCAGCAGCCAAATCGACTACTGACCTCCATCGAAAGGCCATCCAACTCCCACCTAACAGCTGATACGCTGAAGCTCGCCGGCTCTGGTGCAGCGCGAAAGAGAAAGTTTTTAACTAGGAACAACGGTTGTAAAACATCTCTGAGCAAAAAGGACTAAGGACTCGTTAACTCCAAGAAAAAAGCTCTCCTAATTGGATTGTATTTTAACCAGAAAATAATCGGAGTAAATCTTGGGCAGCGCTGCCGCGGCTTTCTTGCAACTATCCGCATGTGCGTCTGTATGCAGTAGGCATTAGAATGTTCGTATTAATCTGTGCTTTGTTACGACACAGCGAAGCCCAAGATGATGATATGCAAGAACCTGACGCTTTTACGGCTCTTGTATTTTACTTTTCGATTGGCGTGTCTGTAAAAATGATGAGTTCTCTATTTATTTCTTATTATTGCCTCTAGTTTGTTTATTATTCATTGTAGGGCTATTTTAGCACCTCCAAAAGTGTTAAGAGTTCATTGTGAAACAGTACAACTAATAATGGTTTAACGATTTTGCATTTTAGTAGTTTAAGAGACTCCGTTCGTTAATTATACTTCAATTAAAATGCATATTTTGTAACAAGAAAAACTAGTTTGATGTTGCATTAAATAACAACTGCGATTTTGATGTATTACTGTATTAATCATTTATTATTGCACGAGAAGATGTAGTTGCAAATTGTATTTAGCTAGTTTAAGATCCAGTTATTTGAACAAATTAATAGATACAAACGAGGTTCAGCTCAGTAGGACAAGGAAATAAACAATAACAAAGAGATTGAATTGCGTTTTCCATGAGACAGAGAACAGTTGTAGCGCCTCAAAGACTCCGCCAGTGTCTTGTTGATCTAGTCGTCTATGCTGGTGTCGAAACGGACAATCGCATGTCAAAGGGTATTTATCGGTGTGATACGGGGTGTGGCAGGGCACAGCACCCATTCTCTCCTCTCTCTTCAGCCAGCCAATTCTGGATAGTCGTTTGTGTTATGTGCCGACATTGCTGTTGCAAAACAAACGGCACGGTCTCTCAGCGCAGCACTGTTATTACATTATCTGTTCCCGGAGTTGGCCGTCATAACTTACCTCCACCAGATAGTTGTGCTGCCCAACAGAAGTATTGATTCCGAAGTACAGAAGAACTGCATTCCTCTCTTACCTGTGAGCTGCATCTCAGATGACACGGAATAACTTATGGGGTAGTCTAATATGGCCGGGGCTAATGAAACAGTTTCATTATCCGCAGTATTCTCGTTAAAGGAGAACAATAAAGATAACGCAGAAGAAGAGATTCCTCGGTTTCACTCGCATCTCTGATTGGGAAAAGTATCAGCGTTTTCCTTTCAATTAAGACCGGATGTGGATGACCGTTTAGTATGAGCTGATTTTGTTCATTTCATTCGCTCGTGTATATTGGATTAGCCGATGTGCAAACTTACTCTCTAATTATGCTGGTAAAGGAAAAATTAAGTACACAAATTATTAACCGTTAGAGATGCAGGTACGTACATACTAGCCAGTCTTAAGTAATAACACGGACTATTAGAAATGTATTGATTGATAACACATTTCCTTGATGATAATTACTATTTCAATTCTGTAGGTACTTATGAATAAGAACAGTTAATAATAATTGTCGAGTTAATTTCTATTACTTAATGGTATTCAACTTTTTACGAGGACATAGCGACGGCGATAAACGTGTTCTAATTACTATTATTAGTAATTGAATTGGAGTTATGGATATCACGCCGAGCGGTATGACAAGAAATATTTTATTCTTATCTTATATCTTTACTCTCTGGACTCTACGTTTGCAGTAATGTATTTTGCACTAATTGTCATAATTTTCCCACGATACTTGTTTCTGCGATTTATCTCATAATGAGTTTCTACTTTAAAACGACCGCGCGCCTCCGCCAATTGTGACAGTATACAAATTTCCATGACGAAGATTAAAGAGATATACCTACATCATGAGGTAAACAAATAGAAAACAAACATTTATGCAATATTTTTGATAAATTATTATTAAATATATTTATTAATTTAACAGTTTTGTCGGTCTTTAATGTAGATATACATTAAATCGAGAAATTAATATTTGCTTTAGCTAACCGGCTGCCGCCATCTAGTGAGCTGCGAACGAACTCGCATATGAAGTAAACACGATACCTACCTTTCTATTCCAGTGTACGAATAGCGGATTGTCGTGAAAGTAATTTCTACTGCTAACAAAGGTTTATGTCTAGGGAATTTAAAATTTTTTGAGAGAATTTCAAACTTTTCATATATTCTAGGATTTTTTTTGTGTAAGTCATTTGAAATCCAAGATACAGGGAACGAAGCAATAATGTTTTTATAAACACTATTTTATGTGTAATATTTTATGTGTAGATTAATATTTGTAGGATTGAGTTTTTATACCCTTCGTCTCGTAAACTATACAACTTATTCAAGAAAATTCGTGCGGCCTTTAGAAATCAATAAAGTTATTTTCGCAATCTTCCCTTTATCTACCCCGGTTAAAAATGTACGGCGCTAATAGATGGTCACGCATCGATTTCTTAAATGAAGTTGGTTCATGGAACTTTCCTTGTACTATTATAAGGCAGAAATGTGTCAAGGTCCCCTTTTCTGGGCACCGCATGTGAGTTGTACTACTAGATGATCGATTAGGTGCAGTAATGATTGTCAGAGAAATTACTTTTATTAAAGTTTAATTACGGCATTCCTGTTAAAAGCGGTGCCGCCTACATCGTCGTCTCAAATTGTTTACATCCTGACTACGTTTAATAATCAAATCATTTTCCTTTGAAAGTACAGCGACAATTGATGAAGTGAAAGACTCTATTCCTGTCCTAAATACGTACTTAATAATGAGCATAATCTATAAACAAATGAAAGAACAGTTTCACAAGAATTTATTAGTAGCGTTGTAGTTTTTTTCCAAAATTATTTTCATTATCAATGCCAGTAGAAATCAACTTTTTTTTGTTTCGGTGAAGACAGTCCATACGTTACAATAAATTTACATAAATTTACAATTTTTTGAGCCTCCCGCTGTTCCACATCACTGAGGCAAGTTAAGGTAGGTAGAAAAATAATTCCTCCACGTAATCCATAAATCGAATGAAAGGAGCGAAGGCGTACCTTAAAGGTGACAACCAGAACGCAAACGTCTCCCGAAACGTAAGTCGGATGTGCCTATTTTCTACCTATAAATTACACCTTATGCGCTTTGGTCCGTATTTTTGCCATATATCCATGTGCTCCGGTGATTTATGGCGGACATAAATAGTACATATTAGGGTATTAGGGAGTACGTAGTCAGAGTTGCGTGGAAACAAGTCGTTTTCACAAATCAGTCGGCCCCTTTCCCTTTGGGAATGAACTATTTTTACACCTATGAGGGAAACGACTCCATTTAATTAAATATGGGATACTTGGATTGATTGAAAAAGACCAATTATTTCCCTATTTGTGTCGTGAATATGTGAATAGGAAGTTGCATCTTTTATTGTTATTGCTTGTGTTTCTACGCATAGATGACTCCGTTTTTGCACATGAATAACATTATGTATCTTCACATATAAGTATCATTAAACAGCATTATATTATACCAAATAAAACCAATACAAAAACATATATTTCAAAATTGTAATTTACGTTTGTAGAAGGTGATTAGAGGTTTGTTCGATACTTTAAATTTATTCGACTAATCTATATTTACACGTAAGTTATTGAGACACCAGACAATAATGTAAATATACATAGGTACATATTAAAATGCAGTCCGTGGCAATGATTCAAATGAATGTTTGCACGCTTATTGTAAGTTTCTTTTCAGTCATTATTTTTGTTGTAATATTTAATTGTTTTCAAAATTAATTGCACCAACTCCCTGCAGTCGGACACATAGACGTACATAAATATAAATGTATGATAGCCATTAATCACCAGGACTTGTTTTCTAGTAGGTATACCACAGCTGAAAATCCTAGAAAACCTTGATGTCTTTGTAAGTCTGGTATGCACTTTGTGCAAGTACATTATGAACGGCCCGGACGTTCGATGCAGTTTGCAGGTTCTTAGAACCGCGATGGCCCACGCTCCAAAAGCGGCTCTTTTCAACAGAAGACATATAGCTGAGGTGTGGCAGCCGTCAATTGCAATCAAACCGTCGTACAAGTACATGTGATGTTTGAATTATGCTAATTTTTTATCGGCAATAAATTTCGAGTTGATAAATTGCACCTTGTCGAGCACTCCACAATATGCATAAACAGAGAGCTCTGGTGGAGGGTAATATTTTATTGAGGCGGGCGTTGGACCGTGATGCAATGGGCTCTTTTCGGAAAATCCCATAAATTGTAAGGTATGCATTTATGCAACCTTTACCGTGGAACTGTTCCGAGAAGGGAATCATTAGTACACTTCACTTACAAAGCTTAACCCTCACGATTGATGCTTATTCGAATCAAGTAGCATAAGTAACCTACATGGCGCCCATGATACCAATCGACAGTGAAGGGGTGTTTGAAATTTGAACTAATCATGTAGGTAATATTACATTTGACTTTGCTGTATGTATCTATGTATTAAACTGTAAAATTTGAATGTTTTAACTAATGGAAAGAATTTAGTTTTTACTTGGAGCAAAAAAAATATTCTGGGGCCCCTTAAAAGGTGAATCCAACGGAAATGCGAAGAAAAGCATTTACTAGAATAAACAAGAGGATTTAAAATTCAAATGAATGCACAAAGCAGAAAATTATGACAATGAGTTCGAAACTGCAATAACTTATCTCACAATGAGCGGGCTGTCATATTCCGATCTGGTTCACGTGCAAACGATTCTCAATGAAGAAATTACCACTTTAACAATGTCTCTGTCGGACTTGGCTCAAGCCGTAGAACAATACGTTGCAGTGGCAAGGGGCTGTCTGTTAAAACAATGTAATGATATGCAGTCGGGCTAGCAATTATGTGTTTGCTTACAATGCGACTTTCGTCTCCGCGCAGACCAAGGTATCACTCCCTGGACTTGGGCAACAGTCCTCGGCCCCCACGGTATATTGAGATTAGAGGCTCAGGCACGTTTGTATGTTAATTAACAAAATCTGCAAGTAAATATGAATCACTCCGTTGCTTATATAAGGAAGGAGCTAAGGTACTCACTAAGTGAAGCCTGGTTTCGACATCTTCCGATACGACTAACCTACTCTCTAACTTATAACATATATCGAAGAAATCGACAGTAAATCTTTCTATTGTACTGCAACAACGATCTATTGAAAAGTGCAGATCGTGAGCTGCTTTAATTTCATAATAACCATATAAGTATGATATTGTGCGCTGTAATACAAACATCGATTTGTCTTATGCCTGTTGTGCGCCTCCGCCAATTGTACAATTTAATTTACCACAGACCTTTGTAACACTGCTGGAAGTTAACAAAGAACGTTCCCGTTTGATAGCATAATCAAATTTGCACAAAGATACTGCAACAACAACCTCTGTCATGTCGTACCGTACTATTAATCACGCTGAGTACAGCTCGAAATTATGCTGAAAAAGCAAATGCAGAGCAGTAGAAAGTAAGTCTTTATGGGCTGCGTGTCAAATAAAATGGAATAACACGAGTTCAATTGCAAACGCGGACAGGACCGCACAATGCAAATGGTAAAAAAGCACTTCTTACTTACACATGTTTATGCCATGGTACCGTAAGCCAGATAAAAAGTCACGACTATCGACGTATAATTTCCTTTTCCTGCCCTTTTTGCGAATTCTTATTACATTATAGACTTGTTCAATTAGAATGCATCTGTCCCAAGCACTCAATTCGCTATTAATTCGATTATTCTTTATTTTATGAAGGTAGAAATAAACTTTTGCACAAACCTAGGACGTCAGTGTAAACAATGGAATAAAACGTAAAATGTATATGGTGTGATAAAATTGTTTACAAACTGTAGTTTTACAATAATAAAGTGATTCTACCGAGTAAAACACAATCTAAGCAACGAGTTGATGAATCTTCTTTCGTTTAAGTTACGTACAGCATTAGTATTTATTATTACTGAGATTCAAACCTACGCCTCTTGCATATTTATGCAATTTTGCGAAAATTCACTTTCAATTTGTGTACCTAACCTACAGTACGGGTCGTCTTATGATTTCATCGCAATTACTTCATTTAGTTCCTACGTTAAACGGAGGTGTAAATATAACTCGAAGGAGGAATATCCATGAATGAATGTTAAAAGTATTGCGCGGCAAAGGATTGAGACTTTTATACCTACAGCAGCGGTGACAAAGAGGAAGTCGATACGAATCACGTCGCTCATGAATTACGAAGCCATTGCGTAACATATGGTCGAAATGTATCCCAACGTGGAGTCGAAGACGGCCCAAGATTACACATACACACTCGCATATAAGTTAAAGGATCGTATTCATAATTCGCACGTCTTCATTAATTACCGGCGGTGCTGACCCCTAGCGGTACCTGGGCGATCTTCATTGTTCCGTCGTCGAACGCACAACTCTACTCCCCTCAACGAAGACACATGCATAAGGCAACCGCGCCTTAAAAATGCTTTTCTCACGATCATAATTTGAACCAAATCGAGGTTATCCGCGAATAGTTCTAAACAATGAGAATTTTCTTCCTAAGCAATAAATATGTTCATTGATAACAGCCTCAATATTCATGAAGACCGTAGAATTATAATAGAGATTTAAATAAGCTCTCTTGTACTTCGTGAGGATCTTGTTTTTAATGCCTATTACTTACTTTAGGTCAAGAGGTGGACACATAACTTTATAATAACTTCATAACCTACACGTAAGTATGTATGGGTAGTTAAGTATATACACCTACTGTAGGTAACAATCTCAGTAATTAGTTGATTGAAGTAGGTCAAGCGTGTTAAATACTAATATGGAAATTGTGCTAAGTCCAAAAATGTTCGGGTTCTTATCCTATAGGGAAATCTATTTTTTCTTCTAATCTGTGTTTCTCCCAGAAATGTTTAAATGTATTATGATTGCCTTATCTTCTGGTCTCTATCGATTCTGAACATGTAGTGTTGGTAGTGCAATGAAGTATTCTTCTTCAACTCTATATACTCTTACTGCAGAGTATCCAACCATTGTAGAATGTCTACACCTCTTGTATTCTCTCATCCGATTTTATTACAGTACTTAGCGAACTTTACAACCTGCGAGTACCAGCGAGAGCAGCATTCTTTCCCAAGGTACCGAGCAGTACTACACCGACGAACGAATATGATCGCTTTCCGTTTCATTTATGATTTTAATAACACACAACCATCAAGTTGCCGGTCGACTGGATTGGAATGAAAAATATCGCCGTTCCTCCCCCGCGCCGAAAACTGCCCTCTTGGCAAAACGATCACGTACCTTGAGTTAGTTGTGACGCGTTAACTCGCCAACAGCATTATTAATATGTAGACGCAATAAAATTTGAAGACTATACAACATAAAATAATGTCGCCTCTTTCAGGGTTAAAGTGAGACTCGCGGGCAATCGCGGAGTTCTTTTGTTGCAAACGCGCCGTGACACGCGGGGTCAGCACATTGCGACTTCTATTATTGCTTTTTTATGACTTCATTCTGTGAGGTATTTCGACGATTGTCGGCATTTTACTAACGCTATTTAAATGGGAGGCGGGCCTTGGGACGCATTTCTATAATAGAAAGCCAAAATAAAAGGAATACGAAATTGCATATCAGTTCGGCACCACATAATTTTATATTTAACGTGACAGTCTTTTACTTTCTACTTAAGTTTCCTATTCCCATTTGTGGATTCACAACTTTCTTAGGAACGGAAGGCGTTGATTATTATTACTTTTTATTTCCATAATCAATTGGCAAGTGGAAAGCATTTTTAATTTGATTAGAGTGGTTTGCATTACATCTCTCATACTCTAAAGTTTTCTTTAAAGGCACTGCAAACGATAAGTTCAACAAGGCTTGCTCGCCTTTATCTCTATGAAATGCAAATTTACTAGCCTAGCTTCACCTATTAGAGATTATAAGCACCGCGAATGTCTCTCACTATTCGGTTCGTCTCTTGCCGGTTGTTAAAAGATATAGAAAAGCGGCGCCATTGAAGGAGTGCGCCTAGTAGGAAATTTGCACACATTTGTCTTCAGCTCCGGCATCACGGATGCATCTGTACCGACTTTTCCCCGGAATAATCGTAAGTACACGCCGCCGATATTTATTGCAACTAATAAGACATACAGCGTTTGCTTCGTTTTCAAATTATGTTCTTACTTTACTGTTAGTTACCTATTTTCAAAAGCAATGCGATTTCTTGCATTAAAATTCGCTTAGAATGCCGACTGAAACGACATGAAAGCTCAAAAGAGATTGAATCCATTTGGGTTCCGCAATTACCATGCGTATTAAGTTTTTATTCCTGATATGGCAGCAAGCAATCACTGGACTCTAACACTTGTGCGATGACTTTTTAGTAGGTACTATTCAATAAGCGTAAGTAATCTTTATTCACTTTTCTAGATAACCTATTATTTCTTCAGTAAAATATTCTTATATTATAGAAACCTTATGGCGTGCTTAACAATTTTGATTCTATTTTATAAATTAAAATTTCATCCTTTCCGTATTATTGTTATAAAAATAATACCTATTATCAATGCAAGTTGGTCTAATTTACGGGTATCCTAATCTTATAGCTCCCTATTTTGAATTTTAGAATACGGTATCACGTTTGCTCAGCTGCTTTCGAAGTACTAATGACTGCAAGGTGTTAAAACCACAGATCTGTGATAAAACTTTGAGACTTTTCTGTTTGTCTTGATAAGGTATTTGATATTAAAACGTACATTCCTTGAATCAAGATCTTCTTACATTTATGTATTGACTAAACAATCTGTTCAATTAGCAACATTTATTGACAGGAGAAAAAAAGATGGTAATCTGTTAGTATTGTATTTGCGCTTTAAGACTTGGCGATATGGTGTTACAAGTAAGTGCATAACTAACTTAATTTAAGGTAGCTATATAACTACAAAATCGATAATAAGGCAGTAGCTAATTATCTGGCTTCATTGACTTTAAGCAGTCGGTCTACTTTCTTCGAAAACGCGTAATATTTCATTCACGTTAGGACTTAATTTATGTGCGCTAAGGCAATTAAGACATTATCCCATAAAACAATTGCCTTGAATTAAGTGAAATGCGTCCGATATACGCGAACAAGGAGCAATTTTCACTTACACATCCAATTGTCTGAGCACTTACACTTTTTATCTAGCCATAGAAAGAAGCGCACTAAAAATTATTGTTACCTGCGCACACTTTTTTCGGCGCTGGCGAGGTCATAGGTCAACCTTTCTACTCTCTGACATTTGCTATATTTCCGAGTTAGATGTATGTTAATAAAGTTAATAATTTACTTCGACATGTTAACAATACTCATCAACAAACATACATACCGTCGTAACGTACGTACGTCCGTCCGTCCGTCCGTCGGTAATTTTCCCATTTTAAGGAGTGTGATTTCTATGGTGAGTGTGTGTTCAAGGTTGCGCCACTATTAAAATATCGCATTTAAAGAACATCAATGAGTTTTGTAAGAGAATTTAACTACTTACATCAACAAATTAAAAAGCAACGAAATAAATTATTGTTTTGCTCTAATCGTTTATTTTAGCGAATAATTCGTTTCATACCAAAGGGTCGCGGGTACCCCGCGTATAAACAAGCTTGAAGCTAAAAGTCGGAATTTTGACATTTCAATCCCCAGCGCAGGCGGCTTACCATCTACGCCGCTGTCATTTTTTGAAGGAACGAGTCAGATGTCTTAGAGCCCTATTGAGGCCTAAATATGGGCCAAACGTGGAAATTATACATTAACAGTTAGTTAAAGTATAGCATTTTGGAGCTTTAGTGGCAATCTGGTGAATTTTCGAAAAGTGAGGTTATGCGACGGAACGTTGGACGGAACATAATCAAGAACTGTGGAATGCGCATATACGTAAATGTTATAGGAGGCAATGTCATGCAATGAAAGAGCAAAAAAAATAATAGACAATGTGTATTAAAAGCCAAAGAAACAAGTGCCTGTGACATTGATTTGATGAAATAAGTTGTCGC
>JAWQRP010003668.1:0-12977 GCA_033557875.1 Quadriops clusia
TGAATCTCTTCAAGGGATGGGCCTCCAACATCTTCATTGACATTATGTTGAAATAGACGTTTGTAATATTCTTGATCGTTCAATGGCACATATTTTTCTACTAGACCCTGAACGTCTTTTTTGGATTAATTTTTAAAGGTTCCAAGTATGCTTTATCATTCGGCATTGAGAAAGTAATATTACTTTGTCTTTGTTTCATATTAAATTTTGTGAAACAGCTTAATCCTGCTCTGACGGAACACTCGATAAATGAACTTGTCTGATTCTTTCACCAAAATGTGCACGATGTTAAATTTAGTGTATTGTATATAATATCTCGATTTCAACAAAAAGTGGAGTTGCCCGGTTATTGCACCGAGGACTTCAATTTATAATTAACTTATAATTTACAATTAAGCTGAAATTTATAATTTAACATAATTTTTAGCATCCGGAGACTCAATGATGATACCACCCGGCAACTACACTTACCCATTTTCATATATCCTGCCCCAGAATCTGCCGTCCAGCTTTGAGGGTGATCACTACCGAGTCCGATATAAAATCAAGGCAACGGTAAACCGCCCTTGGAAGTTTGATTATGAAGCAGAAGCTTTCTATAATGTGTTTGCTCCTCTGGATTTAAACCTTCATCCTAATCTTCGGGTAAATTTATAAAACTTTTTCTTCATAATATTTTTTCGTTTTACTTACTATTGTTTTTGCGTTAATGAATGAAATTACAGTAAAGTAAACATTTTTTAGAACCCAGTAAAACTCTCAGATGACAAAACAATCTGCTGCTGGTGCTGTGCCTCAGGGCCCATAGAGCTCCAAGTCTCGCTGTCAAAGACAGGCTTTGCCATTGGGGAACGCTTCATAGTCATGGTGTACATTTCAAATTTGTCCAACGTTACAGTCGAAGAGATCAATCTAAAAGTTGTGCAAGAGGTCAGGTACACCGCACACTCGCCCCGTACTAAATCCAGATCTGAGACCATGACAGTGTGTCGATCCCGTCAACCAGGGGTTGGAGCCCATGGGGACAACAACATGAATGTTGAAATCGAAATACCAGCAAGTACATCGGTCCCGAACTTAATTGGCTGCAACATTATTACAAACTCGTACATTTTGGAAGTCGAAGCAGTGTTGCCAATGCCACACACCAACTTGGATGTGTCGGTTCCGATCAAATTGGGGCACATAATGCTCCCACAAATTGGGGGGCCCGAGGTTGTGACAAGGGCACCAACCATGAATGCCCATCTAATGACTAGTCCTTCCATTGACACGGGTGATTTCGTTATGATTGACCATGTAGGTCCTTCCACCAATGGGATGCCAATGCCAATGACTGGGTCCCAACCAGGTGGGATGCCTCAACCAGGAGGAATGCCTCAAACAAGTGGAATGCCTATGGCAATGCCGATGCCAGGATTACCTACTGGATATGAATATCCGACTTCTGAAAAACACCCTGGATATCCAACTGGGCCCAGTGCCCCACAAGCTGATAATCCTAGTGCCCCACCAATGGGTCCAATCGGCGGTGGATTTGTTAACCCTGGCGGTTCTTTTCCAGGTCCGCATATTAATTTTTTAGTTTCTTATACTTATTTTCAATTTTTTTTAAGTTTTTATTTTCAATTTTTTTTAATTATGTTTTTTTTAAATTATATTTTCAATCTTTTATAATTCTTTTTTAAATTTATATTTTCAATTTCTTTAAATTCATTTACAATTTTTTTTCAATCTTTCTTAAATTTAATTTCAATGTTTTCAAAATTTGATTTAATTTTTTTTAAATATTTATTTTTAATTAATGTTTTTATATTTTTTTAAGTTCATTTTTTTCAAACAGTTGAACTTAAGAATTAAATTTTGGAATTTTTTCAGCCCCCCCACCGAGCTATGACCAAGCAACATCTCAGCCAGAAAAGCAGCCCCTATAAAAATCGCCAAAATTTCTGGCAATATAAATTAAGGAGTGATAACATTCAGGTTAGAAGCAATGTAACAAATACTTCTGTTTGCTGTAAAGTGCCTCAAAAACTTGTCATTACTCATAAATGACAAATAACAAGACCAACAATAGACTAGACGAAAGATGATTAGAACAAATGTATACCAAAAAATTTCTACAATGTACTCAGGTTTTAATTTACGTAAAACATTGCCATTTATTACTCAGTTATAGATTAAACAAAACCAGTTGTAGTGACTCCACTTAAATGACAAGATTTGATATTGACTTAAGAAAAATTACATATAAATGTAAATCTAATTAAAAACTATAACTATATTGCATATTGTAATTATATGTATAGGTCATTGCTTAATATACATACTATTCCGTTATTACCTTAGAAAAAGTATCTAAATTTTTCACGTTTATAATATAATTACTATATAGTTATAATATATATATTCTCGTGCTATTGGCAGGTGCTGTGCTTAAAAAACTATATAAATTACAAGAAAATTTATTTTGTATTGTTTTTATATGTCTATACAAATAAAGTCATTTATAAAAAATTCAATTTTTATTCCTGTTTATTTATTTACTCCATTCGTTTTTATCATTCCAATTTTTCTAATTAAATATGGAAGTTTAAAGTAACAACAAAACAACTACAAGCAAATTAACTAATTCCTAAAACAACTTTTTAAGTATTAAATTTCTAGTTTAAATTAAATTATGAAATAAAAAATATGTTGAAACTTCGTTTAATTCAAAATAAATTGTCATATATGAGATATCACAAAACGTTCACCTCCGATCCACTTACGAGATGTCAGTGCACGAGTCCAAGCGAACTGACTGATTATACAATTCATATTCATTCTCTATATACATATACATATATACAAATATTTATATTAGTATTTTTCCTATGTTGTTAGAATATATTTACGTTGTTGGCAGTAACGACAATTATTAGTGGCTTCAAATCTCAGGGATGCACAGAATCGTTATTAACATTGCATGAACGTGGAACAACGATTTGTATTTTTGATTTCATTTAAATATTATTGCCAAATTATTATATCCTGGGTTCAGAATTAGAACTAGATAACTTAATAGGATTTTCTCCTGAGTGGGTGTAATACGCACTTTACATAGCTTATTTTTTACTTAAAACTAATCTGTAATAACAAACATTACTCCCTAGGCACCTATGAATTATTATTTCCCGCTGATAGTGGTGCCATTTGCCATAAAAAGTACATAAGCGGCAAAATTAGTAATCTACTTTATTCTCTTGGGAGTTTTTGACACTTAACTCCCGCTCGACTGTCCTGCCAATTTCTTTAGAAAACCGCATAAACTGGTCAAATTAAGAACTAACGTCAGACGCATAGGTACAATCAGTGAGTATATGGACCAGATCGCGCCTAATGCAAAAGCCATTATAAGATAAAAGGCTGGCCTTAATATTCATTTTGCCAGTTTATGTTCTTCGGTAGAGGTGCAGTAGAAATTTTAGTGGAATAGAGAGTTTGGCCCGAATTGTAAACATGGTCTCGCAAAAAAAATGATCGTACAGCTGCGAGAGTTCCGACAAAGGATTCGAATTTTCGATTTGAGCTATATTAGGACACAAAAAACTAGTCTTGGAAGCTGGGTTTTGTTTCATTGCATATTGAATATGAATTTATACGTAAAATTGAAATATCGGAAATAAGTATATAGTTTCAGCAATCGACATTTTTCTAATATTAATAAATTTTAAATGTAACAAAGTTTCTTAGTGTGAGATTAATGATTAAATGAGTCTTACGTAGCTTATTTTGTGATTTTTGATATATTTGTATATATATTAAATGCTAAATTTAATACGAGAAAAGAAAATAGTGACAGCTGAAAGAATTTAACACTTACGTCGCTTTGGCCATGTTTTTAAGATTTTTTTATAAATAGTCCAAAATAGAAAGTTTTACAAAACGAAGTTGAAAAATTCAACAATAGATTATGTAACTGTATTTAATTGCTGCTATAGATAATTGTAAAAAATAAAAAACAATGAATAAAAGTACTTTTGCAAAATTACTAATTTCCTTCTAGACTTCTCATCAGGCGCAAGCCATTTTAATAAACGACTAAATAACATTTTTAATAATAATTTTATGAAATATTTTTGTGATGACTACACTCTGGAGTATGCCATAAAGGATTATGTTGTTCACAATACATTGTAAAATATCCTTGAAATTTTTGTGAAATATTATATTCACACTTGTGTTTATTACATTTTTCTACAAAAATTTATAGCAATCTAGTTACAAGATGGGCAAAGTCATCTTTTTAAATGGGCTATTTTATCTTAAATATTGCGTGTAACGAAACAAATACTCTCGTTCAAAAACTAAACAGCAACTGAATAAACTTTGCAAAGCCCTATAGTAGTACCGTTTGCTGGTCAGAATTGCAGGTAAAAAAAGAAAGCATGTCAATGTATATGAAAAGAAGGAAGGGTGTAGTATAAAGAAACATTTACCTAGAGGTAAACCCGTTTTAACAATAGCACCCTTAATTTGTCACACATAAATATTTTTTGTACCAATAGAAAGTTTCACTCTACAATTTAGTCAGATAAATTTTCCTAAATCTTAATTTAATGAGTAAATAATTGCAAAACAAAATTTATAAAGTCGCTGTACGTTTGCACAAAAAGCAAAAAAAATAATTTAAAAAACATTAGTAGTAGTATTTTAAGAGCCATCAATTTGTAGAATTTTTATTATAAATTATGAAATAACAATTTACACGAATTATTTAATACTTAAGCAGGATTTTCATTGTTGAAAATGTCACGCCACAAGAATGAATTCGAAAATTGCAACAATAGAATCCATGAGTATTTAATAATTTAATATTTGCAATTGTTCAAATATTTAATGAAATGATGTATATAAATCAGTAAAATTTCGTCCAAATGTTCAAATGCAGGACATCCTCACTCGGGACAAATGTGTTTTTATTTATTCATCAAATAAGATATATTGGTTACTTGTGTTTAACATAGCTATTTTGAAGAATCTAATTTGGACCAGACACAATATTATCATCATTATTATTTTAGGCAGCCTTAGCAATCTCGGACGTAAAAAGCCTCCTTTACGTACACAAACAATTTTTTATGCCAGTTCGTTCGTAGAAAATACAGCTTATACACCATTAGCACATTGCGCCCTCTAGTGTCTAGACCATGCCTGAGCTTGTTTCAAATGCACTAGGCTACAATCCTATACTCACTATTACAATACTAAAAAATAATTATTAACGCTGACGGAAAAGTTTTGTATACACACTCAGGACACATATTACTCCCTCGAACTTTTAATATTCTCGACTGCTACGCTTGTCTCGGGCATTAACAAAAATTCTCGGGAGCAATACTAGGTGTATAAATAACTATTATATAACAGTCATCTAGTTCTAATTCTGAACACACGATATATTAATTTTAGAAACCTCTTTGATGTCAACGGCCACTATCAGGACCTTTCTATTTACGTTGTGTGGAAAATATTAATACTGACATTCAAAAATTAATTAAAACTCATAAATAAGTAGTGAACCCAGCAAGTCGATATAATATATATGTAAATAAATAAGGGATACTTGGCAATATTTTTATTTTACATACTACATGATTCAGTCCACACTAGGACCATCATCAGGTAGGTGTTATATTAATATGTAGAACTTCTCAAAAAAATATTAACACCTACCTGATGATGACCCTAGTGTGGATTGAAACATATAGTATGTAAAATAAAAATAATAGCAAGTGTCCCTTATTTATTTACACATATAATAATAATAATAATAATAAACGTACCTAAATATTAAAATTTAAAAACATATGTATGAAAATTATCTTACCTAATGAACAGACTAATTAATAAACTAATTAACACATTTTCTCACATTTACAATTATTTTTGAAGTATGAGAAAAACTTTTTAAATGGTTTCCTAGTCGATTGCCAATCGTATTACAAAATATCACTGGTAAGTAATAGGTTAATCGAGTAAAACTCTACGGAATTGGTCCTTAACGTACAGTACAACTAAATCTATAGGAGTGTCTTTTATATACGTACATGTCCATTCAGTTTATACAGCTACATACAACTTATCTGTGGTACAACTAATAATACAGAAAGGTCAACAGAATGTATTAACAAAGCTTTTTCTTTGCTGTCTATATTTTTTATGTCCCCCAACAATGTAGAATCACATATATGTAATAGAATTTAATAGAGGCATTCATTGGACGCGCTCAGTTTGCTAAACAGTTTAGTATGTTGAGTGTGGTTACATCTCTGAACACAGTTGTTGAAACTAAACAAGTCACCACATTGATGACTTGTTTGTGCGTTGGATAGCATCCTTGAAACATATCGTTTAGTAAACATACATTTACAATCAACAGTTTAACGGACTGAACGCACCCATTGTTTTACTTTCATTTTCTAAGTTGTTTAACCTATTATGATTCACATTTTCATTGGTGTCATTTTTTACTTTCTCCTTTATCCTATGCTATTTCCTTTTTTCTTTTCATTATATACTTTATTTTTTGCTTTTATCATTTTATATTTAGTTTTTATTATTGTAAGTTTGGTTTTTTTTATTTTACATTTTACCTTTTTAGCTACAGGGTGTTCAGATGAATATGTAACATAAAAACTGCTGCTTCTTTGGCGCACTTTTGCCGCCTCTTTGTAGATCAAACAACGCCGCATTTTTTGCGTTACATATTCACCTGAACGCCCTGTATTTCTTTCGTTATGTGTTTCTGAATCCATATTCTGCATACATACATCTCAGAGATTTCTTATCATTCTCAAGTACTTTGAGAATCCTGAAGATTTAGAATAGCAAATGAACTTTGAGCACCCCAAAGAATTTTGAGCATCCCGAACATCTTTGAGTAGTCCCGAGAACTTTGAGCAATCTGCAGAAACAGTAATTCAATGAATTATTATGAATCATATATCTATGACTAACTCAAAGAACTGTGAATACTACTAGGGACTCTATATACGTAAAAGAACTTAAGAATTTTAGAAAGTTAAGCTCTTTAAGAATTCAAGAACTTTGAGAAAGTAAATCGTTTATGAACTTAAATTCTGTAGGAACTTAAATTCTATAGGAACTTAAATTCTGTAGGAACTTAAACTCTGTAGGAACTGAAATTCTGTAGGAACTTAAATTCTGTAGAAACTAAATTCTGTAGGAACTTAAATTCTGTAGGAACTTAAATTCTGTAGAAACTAAATTCTGTAGGAACTTAAATTCTGTAGGAACTTAAATTCTGTAGGAAGTTAAATTCTGTAGGAATTTAAATTCTGCGTGAACTTGAATTTAGTAAGAACTCAAATACTTTAAGAACTTAAGTGCTACTAAGAACTGTAAATCCCCTAAAGAACTTAAAACCCTCAAAGAGTCTGGAAACCCAGGTGCTTCTTGAACACTGATTAAGTGTAGCTTTCTCTTATTACCAATTTTGACAAATCCCCATTTATTCATGACCCAATAGCGTTAAGCGTCGCTTATGTTGCGTCCTCATCAAATGATAATTTGCCAAAAACTAAGCATGATAGCTAGTCGTCTATAGGCCCATCCGAATCGAGCGACTCGGACTGAGAGGCCTTCCGCTTAATTTCATCGAGTTCTAGTTTATAAGGTAACAGAGGTACAACAAACACAGATATATCATCGACAGACGCTTGCTTGCTATTGCGGAGTTGCCAAGAGTGCTCATTCACCAAGACTCCTCTAGCAGCTCCTACCAGACAGGTGGCAGCACTGACCCAACGCTCTTTTTCCAGAAAAGTGTTCTTCGATTTCATAACCACTTCACTCGCTTTGTTTCCATCAATCACATCCCAGAGTCCATCTGTACCTATGATGAGCACTTCATCTCCTTCACATTTTTCTAAGTAATGGACAATGACCTCGGGGTGAGGCGAGAGGAACGGTTTGATCGGGGTCCTTTGGTAGATTGAGAGTAGGTCATGGTCCCCAAATCCTCGGGTTACTCCGATAGTGTTCATCACTCGGCTCTGGAATAATTATTTTTCTTATTAATCGTTTTAAGGTATTCATGGTTTCAAATTATTTATAGTTTCTCATTATTTAACGTCCCATTTACAGTTCCTCATTATTTAATGTTTTATTTATAGTTTCTCATTATTTAGCTTTTATTAGGTTATTTATAGTTGTTCTAAGTATTGAGTTGAGCTATAAGTCCGTTTGTTTTTTTACCAATAGTGTTTTTCCTTCTGTGATTTTTCTTACATTTAATGAAGTGTTTGCATATATTTGAAATTCAGATTCTTTTATTTATAAAGTTTAAAGGATAAGAAATTAAAAAAAAAATTTTCATATTGTAGTGAGATGAATAAAGAAGGAAAAATCAAACGAAACATTGCAAAAATTAAAACAATTTTATTTATTGGTTGTTGTGGATTTTGGTTTGCGGACGGTAGAATCAGGAAATAAAATATTCGATTTTAAAGCTGACGTTTCGGCCGACGCACACCGCAGCCTTCTTCAGAGCTCAAAACCGCCAGATACTTTCTCTCGTTCTATTCTATTAACAAGCTGGATTCTAACACGTATTAAAGTTGTATGGGCGACGTGGTTAACTCTCATTTTCTCTTTCTCTCATTTTCTCTTTCTTTCGAAAGAAAGAGAAAATGAGAGTTAACCATGCCGTCCATACAACTTTAATACGTGTTAGAATACAGCTTGTCAATAGAACAGAACGAGAGAGAGTATCTGGCGGTTTTGAGCTCTGAAGAAGGCTGCGGTGTGCGTCGGCCGAAACGTCAGCTTTAAAATCAAGTGTTTTATTTCCTGATTCTACCGTCCGCAAACCAAAATCCACAACAACCAATTCTATAATACGGACAAGAACAACACTTATAATTTTATTTATTCGGGACTTTAATACTCAAAATAAATGTTAAAAATTAATGTGAAAAAGAAATCTCAAGATATTAAAAAGAAATAAGTATTGAGATCAAAAAAAAATTTTTTTTTAAATAATTGGTTGATGTATTTGTTTTAGTTAAAATTTTGTCCATAATTATTGAAAAAATTAACGGATTTATGCTTCAACCCTCTATGATTTCAAAGTAAAAAAAAAACTTACCCTCTTTCCTTGCCCAGAAATGACAGGCATCTTCAAATCTTCCTGTTGAAGGGTTTTGTAAGCCCAACCTTTCATATGAGCATCTCTGTACATTGTAGGCTTGCCTAAATCTGCAGATTTGGGAGGCTTTTTGTATTCTTTACAAGTCCAGTCTTTTCCTGAAAATGGACAAAAACTCTTATTTTTTTATTAAAATGAAACAATAAAACAGTGTATAAACATAATGATACTTTTCAAGTAATCTAAAAAATAAAAAAAACCCATAAAAAATTATATAGTTAAATAACGAAAATATTGGGAATAAAGGTTCTTATTCATAATACATCTTACTTCTTTATACATTTCATTTTATATAAAGTAGGGTGTATTAATAAGAACCTTCATTCCCAATAGCTTTGCTCGTAGAGTCGATCACTGATTGTCCGCTGACTTTATTAAGCCTCGAATATCATAGCGGAACGTCATTTTAATCCGGATGCATTGGTTACCGGCATTGATATTGTGGGTTAAAAAAGTCAGCGGACTGTCAGTGATCGACTCTACGAGCAGAGGTAATATTTTTATCCTTTTACTAAGAAGACAAAAGAGAAGTCAGAATAAGAAAAAGGAAAGATTATATAGTTTAATAAAGATAAAATTTTCATTAAGAGCAAACTTGAGCACAAGGAAACATATGTTATTATTATTACTAATTTCTTATTATTGTTACACGTTTTCTTGATAACTAAACAAAGTCAGTTAGCTGCCTTTTTCCACCTCACATGAAATTCCCAAAAAGTATCGTTTTTGATTGATATAACAAAAAACAAAAATAGAGCAAAAAAAATTATAAGTTCAACTTCGATATCTCATTCCAACAAGAAGTTTTTTTCTATTTGTATTTGAGTAACACCTTTCTACCTCTTAGAATATGAACTCATGAATAATGTAATATTATTATTTGATATAAAAAATACAAATTTATTACCAAGTAAAGCCGGTTGCTCAGCAGCTAATTTCCTGATCCTCTCTCTCTCATTTTCAGGATTGAAGTCCACAGACATCGGCATAATATTTTCCCCTTTGCTAATTACAGCTCTGGAATCACCGGCATTGGCTACGTAAACCCGACCTAAGATGAACAAAGTCACTAAAGCTGTGCATCCACCAGCAGCTTGGTATTTGTTTCGGTCTTCCGCAATCAATTGGTCCATTTCTTTGAAGGCTGATTCGAGAGCTCCAATCACTAGGAGGTCACGAGGAGTAGAAGGGATTGTGTGCTTGTTGATGAACTCACTCCAGATATCATCTTGAGCATCCACAAGTTTTTCCTGTTCAAGTATTATTAAGTATGATAATATTATTAGTATTTTTATTATTAAATGAATTTTATACATTAGATAAACAGAAAATGAAGTGTTACTTAGTTTGTAAGCTCTAGTTGTTAAATATAACATAAAACTTTTTGTCATAATTACAATTAAAATTTGACAAAAAAGTTAAGTCTTTGTGCAAAAATATGTAACGATTTATTTTTTTTTAATTAACTCTTTGGTAAACGCGCTCCAAAATGGTACGCGAGCACATGTGCTATATGGTGGAATCGACCGCACAAGACTAGAACACCCGCTAGGTACGCAAAGTACCATTAAATCGGTGTATATGTAACGGCACTACATGCCCTATTTATAGTTTCCCAAGGCACACCTGCGAGCTAGAGGGTTAAAGTTGTATCTAAAAATAATATTTTGTAATCATTTCTTCCAGATTTACTTAGTTTGCTCTATTGTAATAAAATTTAGGAAATGAAATGTTTTTTTTTCTGTTTTTCCATTGTATTGCTTTCCCTTCTAAAAGTCTGAAGATGATTTCAAAGTTAAAAAGAACTGTAATAACTTTTACTGTTTACTTACATGGACAATGTGATGTAACTGATTAGCCGCACAAAGAGCGGCACCAACCCCCGCATGCCCATCAAAAATTCCATAATAAGTATAAGGGATAACAAATTTTTGATGCACCCCATCAACGTTTGTTAAAATTCCCTGCTGCACAACGGCTTGATCTTCGTTCCATTTTGATTTACCTGCGTTTACACATTCGGCGTACCCTGTAATGGCGGAATACAAACAAATTAAATTGAACAGACAAGAATATCTCTTTGAAATTTGATTAATTTATATTGTATATAATAAACATATATTGGAATGGATAAAGTTACATATAAAGGTATAAGATAAAAAAGGACATATGAATAAATAGTAGGTATATCTCTAACACGAAAATTCAATAATTATTATTAATCCATTATTTTTTATAACAAATATATTAATGAGCTTATAAGATACAAATGTGAATTTTTTTTTTACAACAGAATTTAAATATCATAGTTAGTCAGTACAATAAAGTTCTTTATTATGAGAAAATTAATGGAAAAAACTGAGAAACAATTACGAATGTTACCTTAAACTCCTTGGTTTGCGTTCTTGATAACCTAGTAAGAAAAATATTCAATTTTCTACTTAAAAACTTTCGTTATTTCCAAAATGCGATTAGTGCATTGCTTTGTATTGTTTGCATTGAACAGAAAAGGATCGAGCAATCTGGCAAACAATAAGCTAGAGAAAAGCGGAACGGTTGCCTTATAAATGTGCAGATCTTATAAAAGCGATTCCATTGTTTTTGTGTTTAATATCCAAGCGGTTTAATGCATTTACGATATTTTGAATGAATTAAATCGGTTTATTCAATGGATTCGACAAAACTGTAAATTGCATAGAATTGAAAAAAAAACAATATTCAATACATTAAAATCTAGAATGAATGATCTAGTTTTTCCAATGATTGATGTTGAAATCTTAATCTTTTATAAATTAGACTTTATTATTACCTATTTTTGAGTGTCTTTATTGGCCTCTACATTATTATTAACATCCGAATCGTTATATAAGCGTTTGTACTCCTTTAATGAAAATTACAATCCATATATTATTGACAATGTATGCCTCTCTAAAAGATAAAAACGAAAGGTGAGAAATATACAATGCAAATAAAGTTGCCATAGAAAACACTCTGCAAATGACCTTTTTTGATTTTCCATTATCTTCTTCATTATTTCCATATCTTCTAATTCATTACACCATTTTATAAGGATATCTTCAAAATCAAAGTGATATGATATAAAACAAAAATTTAAGTCAAGTCTGTATGGAAATTATCACCTTTGCCACGATGTGAGGTATATGTGGACTGCAAGGTTTCAGACCCTAGAGAAATAATCTGACTTGTTGCATGCTCCCTTTACCTTGACTGCTTGGTTATAACTGATCGGATAAGGGATTCATCGATCAGCGATCAACAAACATAATTACTGTTGTAACATACGTACGTACGTACGTACGTAATTCCGTCCGTCCGTCGGTAATTTTCCCATTTTAAGGAATATGATATCTATGGTGAGTGTGTATCGATGGTTGTGCCACTATGAAAAAATCGCATTTTGAAGAACATCAATGAGTTTTATAAGGGAGAATTTAACTACTTGCATCAACAAATTAAAAAGCAATGAAATAAATTATTATTTTGTTCTAATCGTTTATTTTAGCGAATAATTTGTTTCGTACTAAAGAGTTGCGGTTACCCCCCGTATAATCAAGTTTGAAGCTAAAAGTCGGAATTTGACATTTTAACTCCAGTGCAGACGGCTTACCATCTATGCCGCTCTTATTTCTTGAAGGAACGAGTCAGACCTCTTAGAGCCCTATTGGGGCCTAAATATGGGCCAAACGTGTAAATTATACATTAACAGTTAGTTAAAGTATAGCATTTTGGAGCTTTAGAGGCA
>JAWQRP010003669.1:0-12977 GCA_033557875.1 Quadriops clusia
AAAATGCTAACAGGCTAGGAGAAAAAAAAATGGAATATTATGCCGTTTGTTTCACGACGATATCTTATTCCTACGCGAAAAAATATCTAATATACGTTTTAAGGTATGACTAGCTGCCTCTTAAATTTGTTCTTTTACACGTACGATTAACTATCAGTCGGACTGAGACTGAGACTTATAACTGGACTGATCTGACCGTGTAAAAGCCCCTTAAGATACTATGTGATTTTAAAAGAGTGAATTATAAAAACCGCGCTCTCTTTTGTTGATGTAATGGCTCCTCCACACTCTGGCGCTCGCCACTCGGGCGAGTGTTGACGAGGCGAGCGTTATCATTCGCATGCCAACATTCGCGAAACCCTCAGTCATAAATGATGTATGTACTTGCCGCTCGTCTCTTTTAACTCGGGACCAAAGACCGACTTAGAGCTGAACATTGGCCAAGCGAAGCAAGTTAAAACCACAGATATCTGTGCTAAAACTCAACTACATTAGGCTAGTTTACTCGCTACTACCCGGTGATTTTAAAAGCGAACTAGTCGGCTAGTGCGCTGGTGATGACACACAAAACTTTCCATTTGCTCGATAGCCAACTAATTACCGATCGAATTGACACCTAACGCACCTAACCTTAAGTGACTTTACTTTTCGTGTGTTCCATCTACTGTTAAAATGAAGGGGAACATAAATAATATAGAATTTTTGAACATATACCAATGGTAACCTCCGTTGTGGAATATTAAATAGTATGTACTAGAAGAACCAAATCCGCACGAACCACCTCGGTTGAAATTTTGTACACACTGAACCAACTACACGGAGATTATTGCAGCTAGTTCGCTAGCAAAGATGATGCTGTACTGCTAGTTCACTAACTAACAAACCCACATGCCAGCGAGTAGTGAATAAAGTAGTCCGGTTTCCAATTCTTCACTTAGATTGTGATTGTGGAAACATCTGGTGAAAATCTTGCACCCGAAATTTTCCGGAGGCTCTCCCGAAGTTTCTTGAAGCCGTCCCCCGAAATGTGACCACTGACCGTTTTGCTCCTCTCCGGCGTTATTTCTAATGAATCTGAACGAAACAACTCTTAAAAGCGAAAAAGAATCCACTCATCCGCAAGCGCGTGAGTCATCAAGCATGTGGAAAATGCAAATATAGCCGCAGGTATTCCGAACTTGTTCTAGCGGGCAGGCTCCTTTGTGGTATCGACTTACGAGACTCGCTGCAGATACCCCTCTGACCTTAAAAAACGTGTAATTGCTTAAAAAATAAACAGACTTCGTATTCATTACTGTGCTGCTAGGAAACCGCGTGGGTTATTACTACTGTTTTTGTACGCATTGTTACTTTCTCGTATGTACAGGGTGTTCAGGTGAATATGTAACGCAAAAAACGCGGCGTTTTTTGATCTACAAAGAGGCGGCAAAAGCACGTCAAAGAAGCGGCAGTTTTTATGTTACGTATTTATCTGAACACTCTGATAATGCAGTATGCATATGTATACATATTATAAAGTATAGTAATTATGTGAAAATTTTTTTTAAGATTTTGATGAATCTCAAAATTTTAGCTAAAAAGTAAACTGGTATAAACTTTTGGGTTTATTCGGATAATCGGCAGTGTACCTGAAACGGAAGTGAAACTCTTTCAAGTAAAATGATATTTGCTTCAAGGAATTTCTTTCAAATTTTGTAGTAACTTTACGAATAACAAAAAAACTCACAGATATAAAATTTTAGCACAATTTCCCAACCGGTGGTGCTTTTAATTTTTTTTAAATATGCTTATATGTATATAATATCAAAATTATTCAAAAATCGCTCTGAATCTTAGTGTGAATCTATCTTATCTCAAGTACACATTAAAAATATACGAGAAAGTCTAGTGGAGACCACTCTATATTTATTAGGTATATTTATTTTCGTGTTTTTTGTTTCACTTTCTTATTCACCTTTTTCTACATATTCAACGTTTTTTCTACATTTTTTTTTACACACGACAACTTTTTGTGCATATTCCCCTGCGTTCATTAGGTTTGTCTTAATTGATAGATATCTTTTTTCTTTCGATATTTTGTTGACAAATAAACAGGTTCACCTGTATCTACATGATACAATTGCCATTTTTAATTTTTTTTACATTAATAGTATTTATTTTGTATTTCATTTCATTTCAAACGAGCTGAGTTTCATTCAGTGAATGCGCATGCTTGAAATCAGGCAGTTGTTTTTCATGGTTTATTACAAGCATGACGTTCTAGCGTTCTGTTAAAACGTAACTTCTGTTAGAATTAAAGTTTAGTTAGTTTACTTTAGATGAACAATAATAATTTAGATAGCCTAAGAAAATACAAAAATAAAATATACCTTGCACAAAAGTGCAATTCAACGTCGAATAAACATCAATGAATATATTCTTTAGGTTTCCAATCCATGAAACAAGAATAAAGGATTACGTATGTACTAGTGAATGAAAAGTTGTCTTCTGAACAAACAACTTATGCTAAGCAGGTGGCAGCTTTGCATATTCACGTAGAAGCGCTAATAAGAAAGAGTGTGACACTTTAAAATATTGTGTCCACATAGCTCAAATGATTATATTAACTTAAATTATTGTTTCAATTCACATTATACATATAATAATTCACATTATTATCCTGACATTATACTAATTGAAATTATTATACCAATCCAGATTATTATTACATTAATAAAATAGACTATTTTGTGAGGATAGCATGTAGTCTGATTAATATGTAGGTCTCGTTAATAAAGCAAATGTAGGTAAATACATTTAAATATTGCATAATGTATAGGCTCTTGCAAATTAAATGAAATTTTTTCAATAATACAGATATTCGGTTAAGTAGAATCGGCATCGATAATAAGAATATCTTTGCTCTATTTAAAAGATTAACATTTGTTTTACACTTGACAGTCTGAATAATGGGTTCTACTTCCCATTCTTTTTTTCGGTTTTGTTTTTTGTTTTTTTTTTCTTTTTCCAGATATTTTATAGATTAAAATGTTCCTCGGTTATTATCATTTTGCGATACTTATTTTTACTTTTCGAGAAGCTTGTCGATTAATTTGCAGACCGTTAAAAACACATTGGGAATTCCTAACGATTTAGTGCAGTAACTTCCATGGAAGTGAATTGTAATCTGGCTGAGTAGTTGATTGTTGGTGTCATGCATAAAATATTTTTTTTCCTCGAGACTTAATTAAAAAAAAAAGCAAATTCAAATGCAGTAGACTCGTTCCGTGTGGTTTCATGGTCGAATTGCCATGATCCCGGTACCTGAGTGAGTCAGGTTTATGTTGACTAATGACCGGTGCATAACGTGCGCCAGTGTTAAAACACGGGTGCCAGAGACCCAAATCTGTGCCAACTTTTTCATTCATCGACCAAAGGATTCCTGAGCGGAACACCTGTGGGCTCGTTTATCGACCGATGGCCAAAAACGAAAACCAAAACAATAACAACTCGCCGGGGCCTCCCACGCCCTCGCGGCGGTACAAGCGCACGAATTACTCGAAAAAAATGATTAACCACTGATGCAAGCGCTGTATCGCCCGATTTCCCATCGAGATGTTCGGTAAATACTGCGTGGGTTCACCCACATTTTCTCTTCGGAGCCGTATGACTTTTACCTAACTTTATAGAAGACTAACTTAATAGAAGATTAACTTAATATAAGACTAAGTTAATAGAAGGTTAACATTATAGAAGACTAACTTTGACGGGCACTAGACTATCAAAGTTCTTTGACAAATATGGTTAAGGGTCATTTGCATACACAGTGACCGAACCTGGGGGTCGATTCTTGAATCCATGTTAAATCTAACGTATATCTTTGCTGTCGATATATGTGAACTAAGTGTCCCTCCTTCTTCGTAGTTCTTCGTACAACCTTAGTACTACGAAAAAGGATGAGTGCTTACTCCACATATAATCGACACCAAATGTTAGATTTCGCATGGATTCAAGAATTGATCTCCAGGTTCAATCACCGCGTATGTAAATGGTCCTTAACCATATTTATCAAAAACCTTCGACAGAATTTTGATAGTTCAATAGCCGCATTAATAGAAGGCGAGCTTAATAGAAGACCAACTTTATGGAAGACTAACTTAATAGAAGAGTAACTTAAAAGAATACTAACTTAATAGAAAACTAAGTGAACTTTTTGAACACTGATTATATACAGGGTGTTCGGATTGAAAGAACACGTGGTATGTACCTCATAGGTAAGATATCGTATTTGCAACTCATTTCTATTGCAGTCACGATAGCTTACCTTTAAGGTATATATTTGATAGTCGTTCTTAGGGATCTGAGACTTTTAACATTAAAAATATAAACTTACCAGCAAATGGGTTAAAAAAGCAAACAGAAAATAGTCATGTTACCAATCTGTATGGCCCCAGTAATTATATTCTAATGTAAAAAATCTGTTGAGAGATCACCATTCCAACAAATCACGCAATGCTATAGTTAGTGCAAATATGCATAAAACGTATCATTCGTTGATAATTTTAAAATTTTGATAATAAATTAAGACGTAATGCTACATCATGTTTCTGCTAAATCAGCATTTAAACCCCTTGAAACTTAATCACGAAGTCTTGTCTTCTTTTACTATTAAGTGTACCTAAAGTTTAAAAAATATTCTGGAGAACTTCGCACGTTAAATGCCATTTTGGAACAAAATAAGATCTGGTATGTTATATAACTGTTTCAATATTAGGTACGCATTTTGAAAAGCAAAGTTTATTAAGATATAACAAAATTTACAAAAAATGCATCTTCTATAGAAAAAACCTACAAGTTGCCTATTAGTGGAATTGGTGGAATCAAAGCGCAGATAATACTTGGTTTGCATGTAAATAAACGGAAGGTTATATACTTTACATGACATGTGCCATTCGTCACCGGATAACAAAGGGTTCTTGGCAAACAACATAATAGACAGTCAAAACAATAAGCGATCATCATATTACCAGATGACCAACTTAATAGCAGGCTTACTAAATACTACATAAATAAACTTCATTAAAAATCATAAATAAGTGATGGCGCATAGCAATCTCATTCAGCTAGAAATGAGAAAAACTGTTTCTGCGGTTATTAAGAAAGTGATGAAGATCAAATAATGGTGTCATCGGAGGCCCAAGCGAGAACAGAATGTGAGATACGTTTGTAAAACACATGCTGAACAAGTGTCCTAGCCGCAATCTTAGGGAAGCGGCTAACTACGGTTGTCGTAACGGACGGTTGCGGCATAACCTCGGTCACTCACTAGGAAGGTCAAAATACGAAATACTGCACAAGAAAGTCAAGCAGGCGTTTCGTAATAGCTCAAGGTCAAGTGAGTTCGGCGTGTTTTACGCCGAAGCGTTCTAATCCCATCGATATCTGCGCCTTTTACTCGTGTTATTTAGTTAAGCAGAGATATTAACTTGTTGCACCGTGACATTGAGGAAAAAAACGGGTTAAAGGATGCCTAACAAAATCCTGCCGCATGTTGTTCTAGTGTGTGTATGCCTTTACGATATTATATGCGCTGCAAGGAAAATCACCAACTGCAATTTCAATTATTATGTATTGAAAAAATGTTTGTAATAAATGATTTTTAATAAATAATATTTAAAGTATATATACTTATAAAATATATAAATATAATTAAAATTAAGATAAAATTAAAAAATACCGAAATTACCGAAGGTGTATCGGCTCTCGATGTGAAGAAAGCGGCGAAATGGTACAAAGTCGTCTGTGGAAGAATGCCTCCAAATTGCTTAATACTCTAGAATAACGAGGTAGTTGTTAATTACGTAGTTTCTTTGGCGAGATACTTCGCAGATTAATAAGGCACCAACTAACGAGTAAACGCATGCACAAAGGGCCCAGTTGACAAAGAGGCGGCGAGAGGCCGAGCAGAATCAACAAATATTGCGAACGAGCAATAGCGAACGAAGGAAAAACAGTTATTCTAAGTGCCGCCGGCATGATATCCACATTGCATGTTTCATGGCCTGTGACTGAACGATTAGCGATAATAAAAGAATTTTGATCAAAAACTTTAATGGCATATCGCCGGTTATAAGTCACGATTCGCTAGCTAGACTTCAGAACATTTAATGACAAATTACGCTAACAACACATTCTCGCGGGACCGTAAGGAAAATTATTAAAAGTAGGCACTTTGGCTCGAATTTTGCGAATAAGCACGCCCCTAACCCATGTGAAGGAGATATCTACGTAATACTCATGTTTCTTTAATTAAAACTCAAGTTTCTCTATATAAAACTGTGCGAGTTACTCTGACTCTCTCTCTCACTCTCCCTCGTTATCTCTTTTTCTGTATATAAATCTATAGTGTGACCCTTAAGTATGGAGCCGATTTAGTGGAATCGAAGCGCAGAGATTTCTTGGTTTTCTTCTAAGTAAACCGTAGGTTGAATTCGTTGAATCGTACCGATTAGGAACCTTCCATTTATTTGTATGCAAACCAGAAATTCTATGGGCTTCGACTGCACTAAATGTACTCGCGCCTTTAAATTTGAAACTAAATGAAATTATTCCTTTTAGAGAAAAATGTTATTATGGTATGTAAAAGTCTCAGTTGCATTCGGAACAAATTGTGAGCTAGCCAGATGTTGCATAAAACTGTTAACCAACGAGCAGTTGTCGAGGGTACTCAAATAAACATTTTACAAATTATTCAGACGATCCTCAAACTTGAAGTGAAGGATTACCAGTTCGAGATGAATGGTATAAGTGTGGGGTCTTGGCGAAACCGGTAGCCTCTTGACAAAATTACACACTCTCAAGAAAGTACCTGAATTTTCACTTGTTACCCCACATTTATACCTCCAAACTTCTTTGCCAAATATAGCCAAAATTGTACATAAGATTAATAATGTTAGTACCGTTGCAAGAACATTGAACACTAAACCAGTTTCACATTCACACGCCAAAATGTAGACTCTAAGACTGACACTGTTTGTGTGCATTTCTCTGCATGAGCATGTTTCCTGTTTCTTTACTTAAAACTCCTGTTTCCCTACATATTACTCATGTTAGCATGCATTAAACTCACATCTTTCTACACAACTAGTCTGTCTCTACAAAAAACTCATGTCTTTCCATCGTATATTAAAGCCATGATCCTTTACGTAAAGCTATTGTAACAGCTATTGTAAAAATGGCTGTTTCATCACCTAATCTTTGTTGCGTTAATAGCGTACAAAAGGCTTGGCACACCAACGCGTTCCAAGCGATGACGGCCTACGCCCAACTGCAGTTGCAGTTCCAGTTCGTCCCTAATAATAATCCTATCAGTCATAGCGACCAGTTATAGAAGAAGGTTTGAAAAAGGTTTCTCTCTTGTTCCAGATCCCATGACGTGAACTTATGGGATTGCCGCTCCCGCCATGAAGCGGCTTTTGTTTCTACTGCTGTGGGCCGTGGTGCAAGCAGGAGGCACCAGCGACATCGTGAAGAGTTTCGCCAGGCCCGACGTCGAACACTTCAACCATTTGGTGGTGGATAAGAACACGGGGCGCGTGTACATCGGCGCGGTGAACCACATCTACCAGTTGTCTCCCGACTTGGAGCTGTTCATCGACGAGATCACAGGGCCGAAGCTGGACTCGGACTATTGCTCGATTCTGGAGTGCACGGACGCCAGCACGAAGAAGCTCACGGACAACAACAACAAGGCGTTGGTGATCGACTACACGACCACCCGGCTGATATCCTGTGGGAGCCTCTTCCAGGGGACGTGCACCGTGAGGAACCTCCACAACATCTCGGATGCGGTGGAGATCAGAGAAGCCGTGGTGGCGAACAACGCGACGGCTTCGACGGTGGCGTTTATCGCCCCCGGCCCGCCCAACCCTCCGGTGTCGCAGGTCATGTACGTGGGCGTGACCTTCAGCAACGGGCTCTACAGGTCAGAGGTGCCCGCGGTGAGCTCACGGTCGCTTGAGAAAGACAGAACGTTCACCATCGCCAAAACCGCGGTCACAACCGGGACGAGGATGTTCGTCAACTCCCTCGCGAGGGAGCGTTACCCCATCACCTACGTGTACGGGTTCAGTTCGGAAGGCTTCAGCTACTTCCTGACCACCCAGATGAAGCACACGTCCTCTCCGCACTACATCAGCAAATTAGTTCGGGTGTGCCACGACGACGAAAACTACTACTCCTACACCGAGATCCCGATGGATTGCATCAGCGAAGCTGGAGGAACGAAATACAACTTGGTCCAAGCGGCTTACGTCGGGAAAGCCGGCTCCGATCTCGCCGGGGACCTGGGCATTAATGCCCAAGACGATGTACTCTTCGCCGTGTTCAGTGAAAGTGACGTTATACAAGAGAGCAAGCCGAAGAACAACGGCGCCCTCTGCGTGTACTCCCTCAAGTCAATCCGGCGTAAGTTCATGCAGAACATCAGGAACTGCTTCGGAGGGAACGGAGAGCGCGGCCTGGACTTCATCTCCCCCAGTCACCATTGCGTACTTACGGTAAGTACACCTACAATTGCGCACCCCCATCACAATGGAGCGGCACTGCCGCTCCCGGTATTGATCGTTTCCCGCCCGGACCTCGCCACACAACCCCTGACTGACGGCTAGCGCCGAATTCCTCACGTGCACGCCGACACTCGAACTGATAACCCTTTTTCGAAACATTATCGCATTCCCGCGAATTTCTTTGCTCGCACCCTCCTCCCCCGCTCTTCCGCTTCGCCGCTCCGCCGGTCCACCGCTCCCCCGCTCCACCGCTCGCCCGTCCGGAGCCTCCCGGAGACGCTGCGCTACCGCCTGCTCTCGACTGAGGAGATCTGGTGGTGCACCGCCACCACCATGACCATGGTCATCTTTCGGAATAACCTGTAGAAACTCTTTACCCTAATTACTCATTTACCCTCTAGTGTACAAAAACCCGCTAAAAAATAACTCCTTAACCATTTTTGATTATTTTTTATTAATTAAAGTAAGTTATCTAAAATTTTTGTGTCGATGGCGATACACCCTTTTCGATTAGGCCTATGGTTCAGGTATTAAGACATGAAGGAAGAAAATTTTAAAAAAACCATACTAACATACAGTGTCGTTAAAGCCACTAAGAGAACACTTCAAAAGAATGAATTGTAAATGAAAGTAAAAGTTACTTGACATTTCGGAAGCTTCTCTTATGGGACCCTCCCGATCGAACTTTGTTAGAACAGTCTCTTTGCAAGTTCCAGCGGTAATCCTCAATCATGTTTGTATCCCATCTTCCCTGAAACCCGTCCTCCATTGTTTTAATGTCCTGGCAAAATCTTCCACCTTGCTCTTCGCTGATATTGCCCAATTACGGCCCAAGTGGCTGTGTAAGTAATGAACCTTATGATCATTTCACATCCACGGTCCTTGAAACTACTGAGCATGTTGTTTACTAACTCAACATAGTTTTAATCCGGTTTGCTTATATATTCCACTTCGATCGCTCTGTAGTTGCCTAGAACGCCCCGATCTAGTTTTGCCGGATTGAGCCAAATTGTCCCAAGGCGGAGAAAATGCAGATAGGGTGACTATGCACTCCTTTACGGTTTATAACAATAGGTTTCGTAGCGTGTATGGGACCGCTGGGTGTTTATTTATTTCATTTTTTGTAATGAACCTAAAAAAATTAAGCACAACGTTCCTGCCTTGCGCGGAATATTCTAGTGCCCCTTTTAAGAATTACCTCATCGAACAAGTACGTACAGCGCTAAACCCTTATATTGTCAAAAGGTGGGTAATCCCACATATTGTCAAAAGGTGGGTAATCCCACATATTGTCAAAAGGTGGGTAATCCCACATATTGTCAAAATGTGGGTAATCCCACATATTGTCAAAATGTGGGTAATCACGAAAGGTATTTTCACATCCATAGATGGCAGTTATATCATAGATCATTTGTAGTCACAGGCAACTGCGAATTCTTGAGTAAGTACCATACCTGTAGGACGTTTAGCCTTATAGTATAAATGCCAAGTTAGTTATTTCCATAGGGAAATAAATGCCGCTGTTAGTACTACGCCCCATAGATGACGCCCTTACTGTCGTTGTTAATACAGTATTCATGTACTAGCTGCACAGGTGACACCCTTCGACGCATTAAAGGTAGACCACAATATGCCCAAGGCCAACTTCAGGACAACGCAATAGAGTACAGGACCAACCAGTCTGAGCAGAAAGAAATATAATTTGAACATACTTGACTTAAGTCTTTCAAGATACTTACTACCACCTTAAAAGCCGATATGTAATAGTAGAGTAATACTAGCAATAGTAGTGTAGGGCTATAGATGTAATAGTAGAGTGGGTTACCCATATAGCAGTGATGTAATGCTTTACATCGATGTTCACATAGTGATGTAGTGCATTACATCGATGATCTCATTGTTTCTATTTATGCTGTTTTAAAAATTTAAAATGCAGCTCTTTCTTTCGTTCATTTATTCCGAAATTCTTGGCGTGTGCGAACAAGAAAGCTTTGTCCAGTGCCGAGTACATAACGAGCCGGGTGCTCAATAGTCAAAAGGAAACCATTCGGTCGGAGAAAATCCTGTATCCATTCCTCGAATGGCAAGAGCTGAAGCAAGAGCAAGGCGCCGGGCAAATGAGGTTGACTTATCAGAGTGGAGGCGGTTCCGGCCGGAGTCCGGATCAAGAATTGCCCATTCCGCCCCGGCGCGCGGCGTCTCCGCACCTATGCCGCCACCGGCCTGGAAACGGTCATGTTTGACTTCGGAAGCTTATTGTTAGATAACTTTGTTTTAGTTTTCCATTATCGCGAAAACTAATATTCGAAGTCTCCCGAGACGTAATGCGAGCGCCCTTATCTGTTCACGTCAAGCCGAAGAAAGGGCCTTTATTCCAAAATTGCCGCAGTTACTCATTGAGCGACTGCCGGTTATTAGTGAGCGATGATTCATTACGGAACTCGAATAGTTTCGCTCCCCTATTGCAGTGTGTTACCTTTAGTATACGTGTTGGCAACGTTTGCGCCCCCTCTGCGACCACGAACACATAGTTCTATGGAATACGACTTCCTGCTGAGGAAAATAACCTTGCCCTATTACGTTAAAAATGCTAAATTAACTGTAAGAATAAAAGCGCCAATTTTTATTTAACGCTTTGGATGCCGACACTTTTTGCTATTTCCTTCTGAGGGTTCTGGAGTTTACGTAAAGAAACATAGATTTTTATAACAATAACAGAAACATTGATCCGGAGATGACAAACTTCAGGGTAGCGGATTGACTCTTCCTGTAATAACATAATCTAACTTTCAAGGAATAATGATTCGAATAAAAATTCAATACACATACGTGGTCTGTTAGCAAAGTATACGACCTTTTTTTTTACGAAAACCTGATGAATTTGAATCAAGCGCGTTTGCATGAGCCGACATTGAACCTTCGTGCGCATGCGTGAACTTTTTCCCGCCTGTCGATAGCATCTCTTGTTGACAAGCAGTATTTGAATAAGGTAATGTGTCCTGCTCTCGTCGTTGCATTGCAATGCAAGGAAAATGACGGAACGACTGGAGCAGCGCTGCTGCGTCAAATTTTCATCATAATCACTGGTGATGACTTCTGGGTGTACTGGTACGACCCGGAAACCAATACCCAGTCATCACAATGGAAGCATTCTATGTCACCAAGACGAAAGAAGGTCCACCAAGTGAGCAGCAACGTGAAAGTGATGCTGACTGCTTTCTTTAACTCCTGCGGCGTCGTACACCACGAGTACGCACCACAGGGTCAAACAATCACCAAAGAGTGCTACAGGGATGTTCTCCGTCGCTTATGTGATGCTATGCGACGCACATTCCTCGCACTTGATTAAAACGTTTTTGGCAAAAAAAAACCAGATGGCTGTGGTTCAATATTGTCCTTACTCTCTTGATATGGCCCACTGCGACTTCAGCCTGTTCCCCAAAATCAAAAGACCATTGAATGGAATGTGATTTTAGACAAGAGAGGACATGAGGAATGCAACGACGAGACCACTACACATTACCTCATTCAAATGCTGCTTTCTAGCAACAGACGCTATTGACAAGCGGGAAAAAATCAATAAGGCTGGATACTTTTATAGTTCATTTAAAAAATAGAAATCGTATATATAGAATTCGCAAAACCTATACAAGAGTTGTGATTGTTTTGAAGCCAATATCAGAGCAATGTTTATGTACTAACGAAAGTATGTTATTACCTCCATTCCCGTGGCGTTACTGTTTTACTCCTCGTCAAGGGCAAAAATACACCGTCCGCGTCCAGTGGCGTCAACTTACACACCACATAATGATAAATTATTTTCTAAATTGTTGTGGTTTACCCATTTCATGCAATTGACTAATCAAGCAAAATTTGAAATGATAAGATATGTTAAATTTGCTCTTCTAACATATTTAAACATTTCGTGCAACTAATTTTCTCCATATACCGTGATTCCAGTGAATAAATTATATACACTATACACCTTTTCGTCATTGTTAAAATGATATTATTTGCTCGAATAAGTACGTAAACTCAAAAATCGTATGATAGAAACTTGTGTATTTATTTAATTAACAAATGTAACGACAAATGTGAGGTTAGGTTCGCATAGAGTTCCGTAGACCTGTCAATTAGCGTCCGAGGTACACGGATACATGGTAGGTTTTCGTCTGGCAATTTCCGAACCAATGGGACCTATTCTGTTTACCCGGTTATTAACGGGGCTGTTAATAAACAGGATCGAGAAGTTAGGAGCCAATTAGGAGCAGGACAAATGTTACCAACCTCAAATCAAAGTTTCTCGTCCTATGGTGGACATTCGTCGTAACTCGTTTAATTTTAGGTTATCTTTGCGTGATTTAGAAGTAAGATATATATATCTTACTATATATATATATCTTACTTCTAAATCACGCAAAGATATATATA
>JAWQRP010003670.1:0-12976 GCA_033557875.1 Quadriops clusia
TTGACCGCTTCATCAGAGGAAATATAATATATAACATCATTTGTTATATTTCCTCTGATGAAGCGGTCAAACCGCGAAACGCGTAAGGAAAAGTGCATTTAATTTTATAAAATAAGGACTATATACCCAAGATTATAAATATATATATAATTATAAGTCCAAATATATACAAATATTGATAAATATAATAAAGGATAATTGCGAATTCAGATGGAAACAAAAACAATCTTTCACAAAATATCCCTACAACGACTAAAAATTGTAATTCGACATGTTCGACAAATTAACCAACAATTATTATTAACATTTTACCCTACAATATTTTTTTGTAATTTAAAATTAAAATATATGAGATGCTCGAAAATGTACCGATAGAATCCTTCACTATTACCTTATTTCTATACGTAAATACGGATAATTTTGAAGAAAAGCTTTTCAATAGTTATAACGTTACAGGCAATGTACTCTTTACAACCGTAATTTAGTATTTCCTATTTATGACAAATTCTTCTTGTTTGAGAGTTTCCTCTCACAAATCACTAAATTTATCCCTAATATCAATATATTTAAGTACAAATTAAAAATTTGTGATGAAAGCTCGACTACTGATTTTAAACACATCTTATCAAGCATTGTGCTAATCTACTATTTTATTTTGTTAACTACTACTACATATATGTACTACTACTAAGGTATTCAAGGGACTATTCTTAACATACCAACAACCTGACAACCAGCATATTTGATAAAGACGATAGTCCGTCATCTAAAGCAAAATAGAAGTACTTACCGCCACAGGACATGGACATGACATACAAGGACATGCCGGGGGACATGCTCCTGGGACGTATATGCAACAAGGGGGGCATAGGGGCGCCGGGCAGGGATAACATTGCGGGGGCGACATATAGGGCTGGCACGGGCAGCAGGGTGCGCAGCAACTCGGAGGGCAAGACATCTTGGCGATTCTGCTGGAATTTCACAAGAATTTAGTTAAAATTTTGAGTGCGAAATTTTGGGGTGTTGACGTCATTCAATGGTAACTATAACAGAGAATTTTTTGTTTTGTCACAGATGTGCTAATGTTTTCTAAAAACAATTCATACATACAATTGCAAGCATAACAAGCAGACCATTACATATTTTTCACTTTATTAATTTTCTACTGACAGATTACAATTGGGATAATAAGAATAATATACTGTACAAACAACGGGTATATTCTTGTCGAAATATTTGTATATTTTTAATATTGCTATCATAGTTTTTTTATCAAGATGTTTTTACCTTTTAATAGTTAAATAAACTTAACACTCTTCCAAACAACACGACAAGTCTCTTTGGTCGCAACAAGGGCTGCAACTGACGCAGCATGGACAAGGGCCACAACAACGTTCAGTATTCATCCCACAGCATTGGCACCTTCCACAAACAGGATAACAGCAGTAGCAAGGACAACAACGGCAGCAACAACAATCGCATTCGCATTGGCAGCAAGCAGTGTAGCAACTGCAAGGTCCTGTGCAGCAGTCGCAGCAATTACAGCAATAAGAGTCGCAGACAGTGCAGCCGAAATCACAGCAATCGCATCGACAATCGCAGGGAAAGCCGCACCTGTGAAGATATTCAACAAATGATTACGGCAAAACAGCTTAAGAATCTAACAGTAAATCAAACCAAACTTAAACAAATTTGTTTAAGAAGTAAGATGATTAATAAGTATAAATGCAGAAGAGGATTATTTCCAAACTTATACATACTCACCCCATATTAAAAAAAATTGCGTACACACAAACATAAAAAAATAAAATTTGATATAAAAAAGTTAAAGTGACAAGAGCTGACGTACACTATCACTTGATTTATTACGTAAAAAATATTTTTCTTTTTCTCTCAGACCCTTCTGTGCACAAACTGAAATATTTAAGAATTAAAAACAAAGTGGCTCAGATTTACTAGAGAACAAATAAACAAAAATAATACAATGCCATTTGAAACAAAATGTACGCACTCTTGCCTTCTAGCCATTCTCAATATTTGACAAAATTTTGATGTGTACTCTTTCTAACGAATTTTAAAAAACATCACACTTGCAGTAAACAACAGAGAACTACAGTTTAAAAATAAACAACAATATCGGGTTTTAATGAATGATATATTTGGAACAGTAAATTTTGATAAGGAGTCTAAACATTGCTGTAGTGTAATAGTTTTCGAAATGGGGATACATATGGCAAAAGTCCTGCGTAAACGCCCTATTCGTCTTCATAGTCTTGTAGTCCATTCCTTTTGGTACTAGTCATGGACTTTCCACTTGTTTCTGCCTAAAAGTGTTTAATCCATTTTCAAATAAAACGAAGAATCAGATCAGCAACACTAAACAAATATAATTTTGTTAGCAACAATTATTCGCTACATAGTACAGAAAAAATCCGCTAGACCCAGATATGGCGTTTTTTTTTAATAATAATAATCTTAAACACAAAGTATATTTTCAACCATTTTGAACATTTATAGAAAAAAAAACTACAAATTTAACAAACCTCTTTAAAAAATTGTCTGGGGTTAAAGCGGAATATACGAGAAAAACTAGTACCTTAGATCCACAACATGGTGAACAACAGGGCGAACAGCATGGCGAGCAGCAAGGAACGAACACACAACATGGGGCGCAGCATGGCGAGGGACAGCACGGTGGTGGACAGCATGGGGAACAACATGTTGGTACGCAACATGGTACACATGGGCAACATGGGGCACAACAAGAGGGTCCACAGCAGGACATCTTATAGAGGTTTTTAAATGTTTTTAGTTAGAAAAAAACTTAAAATTTGGATTAAAATCGAACGAGTTTTCAGGTAAGATTTTCTATGTGATCTACCCTTGTGAACGGTAACTACAACAATAAATAAACAAGTTTTTTTTACGCTTCGGTATCTAGGATTTTCTCGAGGATTTGTTTCAGAGCAATCTAAATTACCCCATTTCAAAAACTCCGCATACTCGCATTTATTTCATGCAATTCGAAAAAGTTGAACTTGCCATGGAAACAGATTCAGTTTAGAAATTTTTGACAAAACAAAATTATAAACAAAATTGTTTGTCCAAAATTAATGTAGTGTTTTGTATTGTTCTATCAATTACTTTAAAATTTTTGTGTAACAAATTTGTTGTGTGTCAAAATGGCGTGCGATGGGTAATTTCCCTTCTCTTATTCTATATTCTAACTTATTTTCATAACACATTTTTAATTTTTTCACCTAAACACATCATTGAAAGAGTTATGCACCTAAAAGTTGTACATATGAAATTGCCACAAAATTATTACATTATTTTCACTCAAAAAATGGTATAATAGTGTAAAACCTTTTTAGGTGATATATGTATATATTTTTTTGTTTATTTTTTTTCAGTTGTTCTCGTGGTTGTCCAGAAGCGTTTTGTCCAAACTTTCCGTTTGCTACTGTGACGCATACTGTCCCACCTCCAATTATCTTACCAACAGTACCCACACCTGTAAAACCACTACAGTTACCATGTCCATGTCCCTGCGAAGACACTGTAAGTACCAAACCTCATTCCCCTTAAATTTATGCAAAAATTCCGTTAAACATTCAAACTTACTCGTTAAATGCAGTTCTACATGAACTTTAATTCATTTCTTTGGAAACTTGTGTTATAATCCGTTTAAGTAGTAGTGAAGATATTACCGTTTACCTCTGTAAGTATTATGTGCTACCGTTATGTTTATTAAAGATTAGCGTAACTAATATCAGTAAAACGTTAATGCAGTCCATTGTAGAACTTGCATGAGATAACTTTACATAAAACATTTTAATAATAAAACCTGTAAAATTAGTTACGCTAATGAAAGACTTAAAAAATTGATATATTTAAAACTTATTACAGTGTGTTCCGCTACCGGAAGAGATGGATAGGTACGATAACTATTACAACAACTATAACGTGGATTACCATTCTAAAGGAAGGTGTGCGAAACTTTGTCCAGACCCCTGCGAAGGCCAAATACCCAAAAAACCAAAAAAATGCTGCGAGGACTACATGATAATGAAACGGCCCCATGTGAACAAAGGCTGTCCCACAGGGTTCAAACCGTGCTGGATGCAGCTGAGGCCTCCTCCTTGCTGCGACCCGTGTGGTGTTTGGTGCGCCAAATTGAAGCCATGCCTCCCAAAAATACAAAAGATTGATTGCACATACCGTCCATGCTGTTGTCTTCGTCCGTGTTGCAAGCATTGGAAAGATCCCGAGGGCTGTTGCATATATGGATGTCCTTGCAAAGCTCACTGCTTCAATACTCCTGTCGAGTGGAGACATATAGACTTCTAATTTTGTGCATTGTCAAGATTCTTATTTCAGAATGTCTTCCGTCTTGTAACGTCCCATAAGTTTAGTCCTGAATGTTGTGTCTTTTGAATTTGTAACTTTTATTTTTTTGAAATAAACTTTACAGCAATAAACTTTGTTTTAAGAATACCTTATATGTAATATGCAAATAAAATAAAATTAATACGTAACATTTCAAAAACTAACATTATTTTATCATTCAAATTAAAAAGTTGTACACTTTCCTTGAATGTTTTATTTTCTTCGGAAGACTATGGTTTTCGTCTTGTGCAAAAGATATCCTCAGGCCTCAACAAAACCATAGTTACACATTCAAAATTTTTTAAGTATGATATTAGATATGGTTTTCACCTATTATACCTTCCTATCATATGGAATCTCATTTTTGTAGATTATTTTTTGCATTTTTACTTGACATATTCTAAGCCAGGAAGTAATATAGATATAAAAAAAAATTCATGAAAACAAGACTTTACCGACGCATTTCTAAGCTCTTGTAGAGTCTTGAAAATATCTTTTGAATACATCGATATCGATAGCCTTATAAAATTAAACTGTGAAGAATAGTGCCCTATTTTATAATTTTGATCTACTTCTTGTAGACTTGGATCCCTTCTTTTACTTAATTTACAAAGATTAGACCAATTATGTATAAATATACAATAACAACTACATATTGTCCCCAGTCTTATTTGTACGACACTTACGATAGATATGACAATTTTTACAACAACTACAACGAGGACTGGCATGGTAAAGGAAGAGATTTGGACTGTTGCGTGTTTAAATTTCCTGGTCAAGAGTGTGGAGTTACAGTCGATGGAAAAAATGCAATTTCCGGTTACAAAAGATGTTGTAATACCCTCACAGGATGTCCAACTGGTTTCAAACCATGCCGAATAGAACTTAAACCACCTCCTTGCTGCGATCCATGCGGAGTTTGGTGCGGTAAAATATATCCCTGCCCTCCAAAGAGGCCAAAGGTAGGTTACTATTTCCTTTGCGTAAAGCAACATTTTTCTCATTTCTTCTTTTTTTAAAATAATTTAAATTTCAGTGCAAGCCCCGTCCTCCTCCATGGAAACCTTGCAATAAATGCCTACCATGCTGCCCTAATTAATGTCTCATTTTTTTTTGTTATTTTGTACGTTTTTATCATTATTATGTCTTTAATACTTATGTGTAACTTAAAACTGAAATAAACCTTGAAACATATTTTCTTGGAAAGTAAATCTGATAAGTAGGTTTAAATTGCAGAAATTTATTTACAAATAAACTAAGTAACAATTTGGCATGAATGATTAATACATTAGCGAAAGTAAAGGATCAATTTGTTTGCTATTTTTAAGAATAAATACATATGATGAATGTGTGTATGATTTTTATAATATACCTAATTAGAGATGCACAAATTGATGCAAAGTTAAAGCCCTGGCATTATAAAAGCCACATTATCTAGTGTACTTGATAGCTGTTCCGGAGAACAACAATTTTCTTGCAGTTCTGGAATCTGTTGAGTCAGGCAAAGAAGAGGACCGAGCGCACAGAGGAGAGAATCCAAAAGAACCGATAAGCTTCCAGAAACTGCAATCTGTCCCTGAAAACATTCCTGTGTTGAACTGCGGATTTTCTTAAGATACAGTATAACTAAATACATCATTGCACCAAAACATACCTCATGTTCCTTTAGTCTCTCTCCGATGATTGTCAGACTCTCTCCAAGTAGCTTCAAATGCGCAGCAACATCAATAGGTTTAATCCCGTTGGCTTTAAACGAATTGGAATCTTTTCCTCGAGGACTTGGTGGAGACACAGTGTTATTTCCGAGAGTTGGTATGCCCAGTTGAAACGGCTGCAGTGGGCCAGGTGTTGCCTTGGACACTGGAATAGCTACATAAGTTCCTTTCTTATTGATAAATTTCCCTTTCTCCGTGCCTTTCATTTTTCCACCGGTCTGGTCGCCTTGCTCTGCAAATGTTTTTGAATTCAAGCGTTTGGCTCGCCTTTTCCAGGTAAACTTTTCATTGGCAGATACGCCTGCCCACAGTTCACCTAAACGTTTAGAGATTTGCACAAAATCCATTTCTGGATTTTGTTTTACAATGTCTGTGCGAATATCTCGCGACCACAGCATGTATGCTGTGTAGCGTGTTTTACCTGTAACGTTTAAACAATGGTTTCAGGTGCCTTATTGCCTACATCACTCACACAAACTTATATACTTATTTTACAACTTAGCCAGGACTCTTCACGTCTTCGACCTAACATACTTAGTCTTTGTTGACATGGTCTTCTTCTTTCGCTTCAAAAGTACTTCTGCCGAGAATTAAATTTTGTAGTGCTTTTTGAAAATTTATCTGAGTCCATGTCATTAATACAAGCTTCCCCTAAAAGTCTGCTTGGTTTTTTTATTGGGAAAGTTAGAACCAAATTAAACAATTTAGAGCAGAAATCGCTATGTGTGTAACTAATTGCAAGTTAAAGAAATAAATAAAAATGCTAGGTAAAAGTGTAAATATAAATGAGAAAGCTAATATAATATGCAATAAATTCAGATTCTAAAGTTAGGAAGTTTGCTAAAAACGGTAGTTAGTGAGGGATTGACATGCATACTATTTCTATGTTTTTAGGAGAAAAGTTGAAAGTATCAAAATATAATTACAAATATAGTGCAAGAAGTTACCTTTATCTTTCCTTTGAGCTTTAGAAGGACCCATCACCTTTCCATCTTTTATAACAAGTCTTTTTTTGGCATCAGTGTCTAGTTTTCGGAAGCCAGGCTCAGCAGTGTCAAAGTCACTGTCCGCAGAATCCAGAGTGTCTTCACTAGTTTCAACATTTTGCTCTTCGAATTGTTCGCTTCCGTATTCTGAACCGCTGTCTTGAGAGGTATAATCTTCATATTCAGATGTGAATGGCTGAAGCAGGGGGGGTTTCTATTTAATGTGTGAGTAGTGACTATGCTTAAATAATTGAAATTACCTCTTCAGGTTTAATTGGTGACCTGTCCTTCTTTTGGGGCGTGTCGGCTACTTCCGATTTCCTACTGGGGGCTGCAGATTGCCTTTTATAATTTCTTTCTATTTCATCGGGGGATTCGAAATCCATTAACTTTGAGGATTTTTTCCGTACTCGTCCACTTCTAGATACACCTGTCACTTCAAGATCTAAAAAAATAATATGAATTACGAGAAAATTCTGGGTATAAGCCCAATTAAAAGAAAATTGCGTTCAAGTTCTTGCAGTAAGAAAATCTTTGCCAAATTTTACAATCCATATTAAAAAAAATTAATTCGCTTGATTAAAATCGAAATACTAACATCAACTATCGCTGTCCCAGAAGAATTATAATGCAATTGCAAAATTTTGTCAAATACTATTAAGTGTGTAATTGATATCGAGCTCTTCCAATGTCAATGTCGTTCTAAAACAACGATATGATATTTATGCAAGGGTAAATATTAGAAATTCTATAGAAAGGAAACAAGGAAGTAGAAGAATGCAATAAAAGAAGGTGTGAGAAAGTACGGATTGGTTTGTTTTTAATTATTTTTTTTGTAAAAAATTATGTACATTTCATTAATAATAATTTAATCATCTTGCATCCATCCATCATCTGGACTTAAGAATCTCCGTTTTTTTGTTGTGTTCATATAAGGCTTGTAAGCCCATTCAGTGTCTGCAGAATCTTCCGTATCGAGGGTTCCTAATTTTATTTCATACAATCGCAGTTGAAATCTTGGCCCAACTTCAGATAAGACAATCTAAAATAAAAAAAAACATATAATTTTATTTTTTTTTATTATATAATTATTTGAGAAACATGTACCATTCTTTATTTCTCAGATATTGTATGCATTTTATAATGTATGTAATTATTCACATACCTGCTTATCTTCAGTTTTGTAGGTGTGATGCCGGAAACTGATATAATCATCATGGTTAGCAAATGTCATAACTCGTTTGGAGTCCTCTTTAGGCACAGGGAATAAATATTTTAAGATCGACATGATCCGTTCCCCTAAAGGTGTTTTGAAGTTGTGGAATACCAAATGTGGATACTGTTCAGACATTGTCCCAATATCTGGGACTTCATGCCTCATCACTACATCAGACATGGTGAAGTAAGCTGTGGGTCCATAAGGCAAGTGGCAAACTACTAGAGCATCCGGTACTCCTCTGTGTTCATGAATAATGATGAAATCTGTGACGTCGTTCGCACGGCAAGCGCTAATCAGCTGTTTCATTTCGTAGTTACCTCTGTTTAGCCGTTGGGCATTGGGAAAGATGAGCCGCATTTCCTTAACGAATTGCTTCAGCTTCGAGCTGGGGTCTCTGGAAGTGGTGATAACGATCTTCGGGTCCTCAACACCGGCGTATCTGTATTCGTCATCTTGCGAATTGGCGAGAGCTCCTCCGCTTTCGCCACCTATTTGGACAGCCATTTGGGGCCCAGCATCTTCCCATTCGATTTTGCTCTGGTAGTGCAACGCCTTCTTCTGTAAGTCTCCATGTATCCTCTTGTTGTTTTCTAAACTGTGCTTAACACGATCTTTCTTTTCTTGAATACTTTTCTGTTTGTCTTCTACGGATTTTCTGTACAAATATTCGCGACGTAATCGCGCTTGTCGTCGCAGCATCTTCGTATGGTTTTAAAATTTTAAGAAAAGTCTCAAAACCTGGATAACTCTTAAAGATACTACTGATGCATAAACACGCGTCAAAGTTAACCTCACTTTTATAAAGTGTCAGACAGTTTCAGAGATGGAGCTACAGAGGTCGGTTTACAATGGAAAATAAAATGGCGGGTGTTTTGAATCTAACAAGCGTACCGTAATAATTAAGCGTATGATGACGTTAAATTAGTCGCTTTTGGGTTATTTAATAACGAAATATTGCTCCAATCGTTTATTTCCTATAAAACTAAATATATTAATTGTGTATTACAAGTTCTGTTTCTGTTGTAGCTTAAATGTTGGGTAATTTGATTTAGGAAAATTATGTATATTTTCTGGTTTCTAATATTATAGGTCGAATCAACGAGTTGAGTAGAAATCTAAACATTGAATAGCTCCAAATCAAGATACAGTCAAAGTTTCTTATTTGAGGGGGTAAAACTCGTTCAATTGATTCGTTGTTATTAAAAGTCACGATGTAGATGTAAATGTTCGTGTCTTATACATTGCTTGTAATACTATTTAATAGTTTTTGTTTAATATTCGAACTTGTGCAGTTCTGATATTTACACTAAATAGGTTCAAGGATGCTCTAAGAGCAAAAACCTAGGCACCTACCGAAAAGGGAACCAACAAGAACGTATATGTACTATATTTTCTTTAACTACCATTCTTGTTAAATAACATTGTTAAAGGTGTGATCTTGCAGAGAACCTATTGTAGTAAAACAAACCAATATAAAGGTGGTAAACTATGGAGACAAGTCAGTATTAAAAACAGTTCATATTCACACATTATCTAGGCAAGAACAATTCATATTCACGCAGTACACAATCTACCAGTACACGAATAGAAACAGTAAAAATATAACACAACTCAACCAATATAAATGTATTTCAGGAAGAACAAAGAAATTTGAAGTAAAGATAGTGATAACTCATGCCTAATTTAACCCTAACAATATCCTCTTAATGTGCCTGAAGATGACCTGGGAGGGTTGAAACCGGTCGCCTAAATATAATATTATAACAAGGAAACAACCTCTTTATTCATTGATATACCTCACCTTGTTGGGACATTCAGGACTAAAAATTAAAAAGTTATATGCTGTAATATTCTTTTGGGCATAAATTACAGAATCTTTCTAATGATAGGAAGACTTCTTTCATATGGATTCCAGCTCACCAAGCCATCAGTGGAAATGAAATACTCTATAGTTTCATAAATCAAGGATGAAAGGTTGTATTTATTAAAAATTGCACGTTTAGTTTTGGATATCTATAGACTAGTTACAGGTACGTGAAATATGACAGATTTGAACTAACTTCTGGAAAACATCCTTTTATGTAAAAAAAACGCGTTATATCTACAGTAGCCCTAGAATAGAACCAACCTAAATGTATCAGATCAATAAGATGACTAAAAAAACAAGCTGATCAACCGATTACCATATCAGCTGCATAAATTACAATTTAACTCTTCCAATTGCATTTCTGGTGACAAGGTCACTCAAATTCATTTTGTTCTGAATTGCTCAAAAAATAATGTACCATAGACAGAAGTTCCCTGATCAAGGAGAAGTTTCTATATCCAATTAAGACGATACGGTAAGATTAATTTGCCTATAAGAAAGCAATGGGAAAAATTAAATATTGTAAGAAGTTTTGTAAGCTTATTTTTGAACCGATCACAATGAAATTTGAACACACCTTACAACTGATCATTGTCTAAAATATGAACGTTTTAGATTTTCGATTTGTAGTTGTCTTTTGTAGCGTTTTTTTGATGCAAAGTTAGGAGTAACTTTACCACCCTATATTTTACCTACGAATTGAAATTACGAAAATCTAAAAGATCATATATATATAAAATAAGTGTTTCAGTTTAGAATGTGAAATCAGGGTTTCACTGATATTGGACCTTTTTAGTAGGACTAAACATTCGTCACTTTGCTATTGTAGCCTACCAAGTGCAACCCAAATCTGACATAAAAGAAATCAAGATTTTTCACATTCGATAGTTCTGCATTGCAGTGACAATATGTAGTGTTTAATAGATCTTTAAGAATTTTGAAAATGATGTGCTTGAGAATTTGGGCTCCTATCTATATTTTTAAAAAGTAAGATAAGAAAATGACTTTAAATTGTTGCTCGTCACAAATTAAGTTTGACTACATTACCTAGACAATAGTGACACCCTGATTCTTGTCTAGGGCAAAATAATTCTGTTCGATTTTTCTTGAATTAATTAATAAAACGATATATTTTCAAAAATTGAGAACCGCAGCATGTTCAAAAAGTACTTATTATTATAATTTAATCACGAATTTCAAAAAGGGCTCATCTCGGAAAATTTTCAAAATGTTATTTTTCCTCGTTTTTCATGTTCAGGTATATAACAATGGTTACGAGTGGGAGTAAAACAATTTAAAACTCCGAGAAAAGCATTTTTCGAAATTCATGATTCAATTCATGTATTGTTTAAATTTTAAAATAATAATGTAGGAATCAAATAAGAATTAGGCAAGAATCATAGTAAATATGCTTTTCACCTATGGGACATCTCCGGCAGGAGACATTTATTTTTTTATACTGCTGAACATTAAAATCGTTTTAATTTTTACAGGTGTAGTTTTGGAAAAGGTTTTTTGAAGAGAAATCCTTCAACCTAGCAATAATGGACTGGTTTTGTCAAAGTGAACTGAGATACCAAAGATGTCATAACAATAATAAATATGAGATGCTTAAGACAATATTATATGGCCAAAAATGACAATTTGATTTTATCACATTATATTATTAAAAACTCTAATTCTAGTGCATAGTTATCATCAAAAAGCACAAAAAATGTGTTTTTTTTTAAAAAAGGTCATACGAATTATCTCGTAGTTGGCTTATGTAACAGAAATCTCTTCGCGGAAGCCAACTACGAGTTAATTCGTACACAGATACGCTTCGTCTTGTCGCTTCTCTAAAGCTGAATCATAGATACCTACGCGTCCATATTCATCAGTAGTGTTTCAAAAAAAAATAAATTGCAAGAGCTCCATTATTTAGAGAGTCTGCCACATACCGAAAAAAATGAGCGTCCAACAAAGCCATGTCGTATATGTACCCAAGCAAAAAAAAACGCCGAGAAACGCGTTATTTATGTCCCGTCTGTAAAGAGAAGCCAGCCCTTTGTGTGGAAGATTGTTTTAAGAAGTTCCACGAACAATAAAATATTATTTTATCAATTGAATTTGAACTAATTTTTATAATTATATTTTTTGTTTCTTAATAAATTTTCTCTTCATGCAAGCCAGCATTGATTTTTTGTTCTTTTCCCAGAAAAATCTATCAATATTAGCACTGATATATTTCGTAGCTGCACAAAAATGGCAAGTAAACATAGTACGAGATAACTCGTAGTTGGTGTCCTAGAAAAGAACGCAATCTACGAGTTATCTCGTAGTTGGCAGTCAACGTTTTAAGGAGTATTTTCTTGAATATTTTTATTGATCGGTAGACTACTAGTTTTAAGGCGAGTCCCTGCTCATCTTTAGACCTAATATTTGAAGCTCTTGTGAGTATTTATAAACTTGTTATAAATTTTTAAAAAATTAACTATTCTTCAACTGCAGGTACACTCGGAGAAAAATTAAATGTCCGTTTTTTGGAGGCCGCGCATATCGTTGTGCTATTTTAGCCTATATTAGTACCCTGCTGCATTTATGGATCAGACTACTACCCTTCAGTACAAACGATATGCGCGGCCAACAAAAAACGGACATTTAATTTTTCTCCGAGAGTACATCACTTAAAAGACGGGAAACATAAGAGAATATGTATTTAAAATACTGCCTCTACTCTTTGGCATCGTTATATCAAGAAGCTGTTTCCTTAAAGGAATTTTAAATTGGAGAATACAAGATCGTTAAAAGGAAGAAGAGG
>JAWQRP010003671.1:0-12974 GCA_033557875.1 Quadriops clusia
TCGTTTAACGAAGCTATGCAATTTTTCTGTTTCCAAATATGTAAACAATTTTTTTTCAAAATTTCAAGTTAGCTATTCCATGCGCAATATCACAGACCATATTCCTGGCAAATTTCAATTTCATAGGTCAAACCGTTTAAAAATTGAGTAGCCAAAACTGTACTGTACTGCATTCCCAGCCTTAAGCGAGGTATGACTGTAAAACGAGCAGTTATGTTTGTATGGATGGTTGTCTATATTAAGCACAGAATCATCAGCGACCCCTCGTGGCAGCCTTCTGAAAACAGAAAATTGCACCCCCAGCCTTAACCCCATTAACAAAGAAAAAAAAATAATATATTAAAATTAAGGTCACTAAAATTAAATCATTAAAGATAACATAAATAAAAATAACATAAATAAAAACAAAAAAAAAAACGACATTTCTTTCTAGACTCCAATAACTTACAATCCGACTGGATCCTGTTAACCCCATTAACAATGAAAAAAAAATTAATATATTAAAATTAAGGTCACTAAAATTAAATCATTAAAGATAACAATAACATAAATAAAAACAAAAAATCGACATTTCTTTCTAGACTCCGATAACTTACAATCCGACTGGATCCCCGAGAATCTGTGCAGTTGACTGTGGCATTAAAAACAACCAAATCCGATGTTTCTTAAAACGTGGTGCTCGAGTTGATGTTGTACCTTGGGATTACAAATTAAACGTTGACGATTATGACGGACTCTTTTTAAGTAGTGGTCCTGGAAATCCGACTATGTGTAAATCCACTATAAACAACCTGAAAAATGTTTTGCAATCGGCAACCGTTAAACCAATCTTTGGAATATGCTTGGGCCATCAGCTCCTTTCCATGGCAGTGGGTTGTTCCAGCTTTAAGATGAAATATGGCAATAGAGGGCATAATTTGCCTTGTGTACATTCCGGAACAGGTCGGTGTTACATGACGTCTCAGAACCATGGTTTTGCTATCGATGCCGAGACAATTCCCGAAGGTTGGGAATCCTTGTTTACTAATGCCAATGACCATACTAATGAAGGAATTATTCATATTGAGAAGCCGTACTTTAGTGTACAATTCCATCCAGAACATACAGCTGGTCCACAAGATTTGGAACACCTTTTCGATATATTTTTACATATTATTGGCAACTATGAAAGCAAAAAGTTGATAGTCAAGAATGTCTTATCAGAAAAATTAAAGTTTCATTTAGAGAAACCTTTAAATACCACTCCTAACAAAGTTCTTATCATCGGGTCTGGCGGACTATCAATTGGTCAAGCAGGCGAGTTTGATTATTCGGGATCCCAAGCGATTAAAGCTCTAAAGGAGGAAAACATACAGACAGTTTTGATCAACCCAAATATTGCAACTGTTCAAACTTCGAAAGGTATGGCGGATAAAGTTTACTTTTTGCCGTTATTGCCAATGTATGTGGAGCAAGTAATCCGATCTGAGAGGCCTGGAGGAGTATTATTAACTTTCGGAGGTCAAACTGCCTTAAACTGTGGAGTTGAATTGCAAAGAGCTGGAGTTTTCTCCAAATACGGGATTAAAATCCTGGGAACCCCTATTGAAGCCATTATAGACACAGAAGATAGGAAAGTGTTTAGCGATAGAATTGCGGCAATCGGGGAGAAAGTAGCACCAAGCGTAGCCGCTTATTCTGTACAAGAAGCTCTTTCAGCTGCTGAACAATTAGGATATCCTGTGATGGCTAGAGCGGCATTTTCACTAGGCGGTTTAGGGTCAGGTTTTGCAGATAACGACGAAGAACTGAAAAACCTAGCTGCACAAGCTCTCGCTCATTCCAGTCAGCTTATCATTGACAAATCTTTGAAAGGGTGGAAGGAAGTCGAATATGAAGTTGTTCGGGATGCCTTTGACAATTGCATCACTGTCTGTAACATGGAGAATGTTGATCCTTTGGGAATCCATACTGGAGAATCCATTGTTGTTGCGCCTAGCCAAACTCTCAGCGATAAAGAATACAACAGGTTGAGAACCACAGCTTTGAAAGTAATCCGCCACTTTGGGGTGGTTGGCGAATGTAACATCCAATATGCATTAAACCCAAATTCAGAAGAATACTACATTATTGAAGTAAATGCGAGATTGTCGAGAAGTTCGGCTTTAGCTAGCAAAGCTACTGGTTATCCTTTAGCTTACGTTGCAGCAAAGTTGGCTCTCGGGAAAGCACTTCCCGGAATAAAAAATTCTGTTACGGGTATTACAACGGCTTGTTTCGAACCGAGCTTGGATTATTGCGTTGTGAAAATTCCCAGATGGGATTTGAGTAAATTTACGAGAGTAAGCACGAAAATTGGCAGTTCCATGAAGAGTGTTGGAGAAGTTATGGCAATTGGTAGGAAATTCGAAGAAGCTTTCCAGAAGGCTTTGCGGATGGTTGACGAAAGTGTAACCGGTTTCGACCCTTACATAAAAAACATAGACGATGAGGAACTTAAAGAACCAACGGATAAGAGGATGTTTGTCGTATCAGCTGCTTTGAAAAGTGGTTATACCGTTGATAGGTTGTACGAATTAACGAAAATAGACCGTTGGTTTTTACAGAAGATGAAGAATATCGTTGATTACATTACCCATTTAGAAACTATCGATCAATTAACGTTCCCTATTTTGCAAAAAGCTAAACAAATCGGGTTTTCCGATAAACAAATTGCTGATGCTGTTAAAAGCACGGAAGTGGCAATAAGAAAGCTAAGAGAAGAGTATAAACTTTTGCCGTTTGTCAAACAAATTGACACGGTGGCTGCAGAATGGCCGGCCACTACGAATTATTTGTATTTAACGTATAATGGAATGTCTCACGATGTAACTTTTAATGAGGAACACATAATGGTGTTGGGATCTGGAGTTTACCGGATCGGTAGTTCGGTGGAATTTGATTGGTGCGCTGTCGGTTGCCTTAGAGAATTAAGGAAGTTGCACAAGAAAACCATTATGATTAATTATAACCCCGAGACTGTCAGTACGGATTATGACATGTCAGATCGACTGTATTTTGAAGAAATTTCTTTCGAAGTTGTTATGGATATTTACAATCTCGAAAACCCTACTGGTATTATTTTGTCTATGGGAGGCCAACTTCCGAATAATATTGCTATAGATCTTCATAGGCAACAGGCGAGGATTTTGGGGACATCCCCGGATTCTATAGATGGAGCGGAAAATCGATTCAAATTCTCTCGCATGCTTGACCGAATTGGTATCCTTCAGCCCCGATGGAAAGAACTCACTAATTTGAAGAGTGCCATAAAGTTCTGCGAAGAAGTAGGCTTCCCTTGTTTAGTAAGACCGAGTTATGTCTTGAGTGGAGCCGCCATGAACGTCGCTCATTCCAATCAAGACTTAGAAACTTATTTAAATGCTGCCAGTGATGTCAGCAAAGAACATCCAGTAGTTATTTCTAAGTTTATACTGGAATCAAAAGAAATTGACGTTGATGCTGTGGCTTGTGACGGGATGCTACTCTGTATGGCGGTCTCAGAGCATGTGGAGAATGCTGGAGTCCATTCAGGGGATGCCACTCTCGTAACGCCACCTCAGGATATAAACCCGGAAACTTTGGTAAAAATCCGTCACATAGCTAAATCCATAGCTGCATCACTTGAAGTAACTGGTCCCTTCAATATGCAGCTAATCGCTAAGGACAATGATTTGAAAGTGATTGAATGCAACGTTCGCGTTTCTCGTTCTTTCCCCTTCGTTTCAAAAACATTAGATCATGACTTTGTCGCAATGGCCACTAGGGTGATAGTGGGGGAAATGGTAGAACCCGTTGAAGTCTTACATGGATGTGGGAAAGTCGGGGTTAAAGTTCCACAGTTTTCTTTCTCACGATTGGCCGGAGCAGATTTCATGTTGGGAGTAGAAATGGCATCGACGGGTGAAGTCGCTTGCTTTGGTGATGATAGATACGAAGCTTATTTGAAGGCCATGATGAGCACTGGGTTCAGTATTCCCGACCAATCAATTCTTTGCTCTATTGGAAGCTTTAAGGTAAGTGACAAACGTTTTTATCTATGTTCTCATGTAGCCTGCTTACATGAAATGAATAAGTCAGGAATGGTATCGAAGGCAGTGTGTTTTTAAAACATGATTTCCTTATAAATTATAATTGTGAAATTATAATTGTGACCAAATCTTCACGGGGGCAAATTTGAGTTTTCATGATTTCTGTATCTCGCTGAATATAAATATGTTAGTGTTTTAAGAATTTTCCTATTCGGTTTCGTTTCAAAGTTATGAATGTCTTAAGTCAGAGTTCTGAAAAATCTAGTTTTGAGAAAAACGTGTTCAAAGTTAGGAGTTCATTTTTGTTTTGTTTTTAGTATTTAAATTATTTAAAGTACTGAAATTTTTTCAATAATAGTTTGTTTTGTTGTCCAGTATACAGGATGATCTTTTTTCAAGATGCCAGTGGGTGGAGACACAATTCTCATGGTCACCAACGCGATTGATACATACTAGAAGATGGGTGATCGCATTGGCGACCCTGAGAAGATTGTCTCCACCCACTGGCAACTTGAAAAAAGATCATCCTGTATACTATTGTCATATGAATTAATTAGGTTTAGGTTCTTTTCTCTGCTCATACCTTTGTCATGTGTCTTTAAATTATCGATAGAATTAATTAAAATTAAAAAATTGTTTTTTTTGATCTTTTTTAATGAATCTGTGTTCTTGAGACTTTAGCCTAGTGAAGATTTGGTCCCTTTTTCTATGGACGGTCACAATTAAGTTAAAATTTATCTTGTACTGAATTACAAATTTATCTTGTACTGAATTCCAAATTTCATTTACCTTTATTACAAAATGTTCTACGTAATATTTTAATTTTTTTTCTTTTTTATATAGCATAAAATGGAATTATTACCTAGTATGCGAGCCCTGCAAAAAATGGGGTACAAGTTAGTTGCCAGCTTGGGGACAGCAGATTTCTATCATGAACATGGTGTCCGAGTAAGTTCATTTTAATTCTCTTTTCATTTAAAGGTTTAATTCATTTGAAGGTTTAATTCATTTAAAGGTTTAATTCATTTAAAGGTTTAATTCATTTAAAGGTTTAATTCATTTAAAAGTTTAATTCATTTAAAAGTTTAATTCATTTAAAAGTTTAATTCATTCAAAGGTTTAATTCATTTAAAGGCTTAATTCATTTAAAGGTTTAATTCATTTAAAGGTTTAATTCATTAAAAGGTTTAATTCATTTAAAGGCTTAATTCATTTAAAGGCTTAATTCATTTAAAGGTTTAATTCATTTAAAGGTTTAATTCATTTAAAGGTTTAATTCATTTAAAGGTTTAATTCATTTAAAGGTTTAATTCATTCAAAGGTTTAATTCATTCAAAGGTTTAATTCATTTAAAGGTTTAATTCATTTAAAGGCTCAATTCATTTAAAGGTTTAATTCATTTAAAGGTTTAATTCATTCAAAGGTTTAATTCATTTAAAGGTTTAATTCAATTTATTATTTAGGTTGATTCTTGCCAGTGGACTTTCGAGAACATAGACGATATCGCAAATCCAGGGGAGCTAAAGCCGTTGGCAGAATTTTTGTCCAGGAAACAATTTGATCTTATCATTAATCTTCCGATGAGGACTGCTGGTGCAAGAAGAGTCTCATCGTTCATGACCCATGGTTATCGTACCAGAAGATTAGCGATTGATTATTCTGTACCTCTTGTTACTGATGTTAAATGTGCTAAACTCTTAGTGGAGGTAAGAAATTATTATTATACTACGGAATGAGTTTTTAAAGGAGCTTCAGAAAAGTTTTTGGTTCAATTTTTTAACTTTTTTTTTAACTGAAAAATATTTTTTGAAATATTGTTGACCATGGTTCTTAATAGTTTATCAAAATATGGTATATAGTGGAATCTCGATATATGACCTTAATTCATTCCTGATGTTTGGACTTGGGGCAGTCCATAAATGACGTCGCAGAAATTTTGGCAATTTTTGACCTCACCCTCCTCCCTGTCGTAAAATGTTCTTAAGATGTACTCATCAACAATTTGTCATCTAGCTTTAAAAGCCATGAGCATTATTAACTTTCTGATTATTGTTTTTCTAATTTTTAATTTTCAAAGGGCTATTGAGACACTAAAGGGTTGAAAAACAAAACTCGCAGTAATGAATAATTGAGGTTTCACTGTACATGTTGATGATGAAGGAAAGCTTTTTTTCCTTTAAAATGCAACATAGGTGTAGTCAGTTAAAGGTATAATAATAATTATAAGGTATAATAACAGTTTAAATTAATTCCTAGATTATATTTAATTCACTTTTATTTTTTGATCTTGATATAAAATAAAAATTCTATTTGAAACGTTTGTCATAAACGTCATCAGGGTATAATAAAATAAATTTAATATTAAATAAAATGGTATTAAATATAAAATTCCCTATTATAACTTGACTTTCTTAAGCTATTGAATTTATGTATGAAAGTTTGTTCTGGATATGGACTACCATTGTCTAAAAAAGATTAATACAATATTTTCAACGTTTCGTTTAATATTTTAAATTTCTTCAGCAGTACATTTACATGAAGCAGAAAGTTACAAATTTTATTTCTTTTCTTGATCTCTGGTACTTCAATATTATTTTTCGTTTTGGGTATTTAGGTTTATTAATGAAACAAATTTAACCTTCCCAATGTTTAGTTTTTTATTATGTGTGAAAACTTTAAATAAATATATGAACTATTTCTGACAAATAATTAATTATTAATCAAAACAATACGAAATTTCAAACTTTTCATTTCATATAATATACCTGTACCCCTTAGAAGATATTAAGCAAAACGTTGAAGAAATAATATTTATTTTATTCATAAACTACACGTTTATACCAAGAAAAAATATTCATATATAATAAATAACGTTAATTCCCCAAACAAAATTTCAGACGGCCTTGTCTGATTGACGAATCACAAGCCTTAAATTCAAATAAAGCGGTATTCTCATACATGATTATAACCGAAAGATTTCGAACTCCGAAATTTTTTATAAAACAGTTCAATCCGAACACGCTGTATAATTGATTTAAGTTGTATACCAAATGAAAGTACTATTGTATACCCTGCAAAATTAGTTTTGTCCAAATAGGACATATTCTAAATTGTACGTATTCCGAATTGGACATATTCCAAATTCTACATATTCTGAATTGGACGTATTCCAAACTGGACGTATTCTAAAGCAGACTTATACCGAGGTACCACTGTACATGAAAAAAAACCCAAATAATTTTTCTAACACTCTTTAGTTTTTCTGAAAGTTCTAAGACTAGAATTCTGAAATATCCAATTTTTTTCTTGTTCCCCTTTTAAATAGGCACTAAGGATATACAGGAGAGCACCCTCATTAAAGACTCATACCGATTGCATAACATCACGCCAATTAATCAGGCTTCCAGGCCTCATAGACGTCCATGTTCATGTCCGAGAACCGGGGGCAACCCACAAAGAAGACTTTAATTCCTGCACCTCGGCGGCCTTAGCAGGGGGCATTACCATGATTTGTGCCATGCCCAATACCGCCCCGGCTGTTACAAACGAGGAATCTTTGGAAATAGTGAAAACGTTGGCGAAAAAGAACGCTAGGTGTGATTATGCCATCTATGCTGGGGCTTCAGAAGACAATAGCCAAACTATTTCTGAACTTGCTTCTGAGGTAGCTGGTTTAAAAATGTATTTGAACGATACTTATACCACCCTCAAAATGAACGATTTGAGTGTGTGGACTAAGCATTTGACCAATTGGCCAAAGAGGGCGCCTCTTTGCGTTCATGCTGAAGGGCAAACCACAGCAGCTATAATGCTCCTGGCAAGTTTGTATAGCCGACCAATTCACATTTGTCATGTGGCTAGGAAAGAAGAAATTCTTATTATCAAAGCTGCTAAGGAAAAAGGTTTGAAAGTCACCTGTGAAGTTTGCCCTCACCATTTGTTCCTCTCGAACGATGATGTTGGGAGGATTGGGTTGTCCAAGAGTCAGGTTCGGCCTACTTTAGCTACCCTCGAGGATCAGCAAGCCTTATGGGACAATCTTCACATAATTGATTGTTTTGCCACCGATCATGCTCCCCATACTGTCGAAGAAAAAAACAGTACTAATCCACCTCCCGGTTTCCCAGGGTTAGAAACAATTCTTCCTCTTTTGCTGAATGCAGTTCACGAGGGAAAACTAACAATCGATGACATTCGGAAGAAGTTCCATGATAACCCCAGAAGGATATTTAATTTACCAGAGCAAGCGAATACTTACGTTGAAGTAGATTTGGATGAAGAATGGGTTATCCCTGAAGCTATGTCGTACAGCAAATCGAAATGGACCCCGTTCACTGGGAAAAAAATTAAGGGAGCCATCCATAGGGTCGTTCTTCGTGGGGAAGTCGCTTACGTGGATGGCCAAGTCATCGTGCAGCCAGGGTTTGGCCAAGACGTTCGTGCATTTGACAATAAGAAATTTTTCGATGTAAACCTTAGCCGTTCGAGTAGCAACCTCGAACGGTCCGCATCACCTACTTTATTTGGAGATAGACACACCAACGAAATATTTTCTCGTTTGCTATTGGAACCTCCAAAGGTTCACTTTTCAAGCAATTCAAATTTGCATAGAAGCATTTCTCCTCTTCCGCCAAGACCTGATTCAGCTCTGCTTGTAGATGGCGCTCCTCAGACTCAGCAGAACTTACACGGGTTAACAGGGAAACATATATTGACCGTGGATATGTTTACCAAGGAGCAACTGAACGACATTTTTAATTTAGCCCAGACTTTTAGGGTTTACGTGGTGAAAGATAGACCTTTGGGGCATATCTTGAGGGGAAAGATCATGGCTTCTATTTTCTACGAGGTTAGCACAAGGACTTGTTGCAGCTTCTCTTCGGCAATGCAGAGATTGGGCGGTAGAGTAATTTACATGAATGAAAGTACATCTTCCGTGAAGAAAGGAGAAACTTTGGAAGATTCCGTTGCCGTAATGGCTGGCTATTCGGATGTAGTGGTCTTGAGGCACCCGACACCGGGATCGACTTTGAGAGCGTCTCAACAGTGCAGGAAACCCATTATTAACGCTGGCGATGGAACCGGGGAACACCCTACTCAAGCACTTTTGGATATATTTACGATCCGAGAAGAAATTGGTACCGTTAACGGCCTTACCATCACGTTAGTTGGGGATTTGAAGAATGGTAGAACGGTGCATTCGTTAGCTAGGCTGTTAACTTTATACAACGTGAGCTTGAGGTACGTTAGCCCACCGAATTTGAAGATGCCTCTACACATCATCGATTATGTAAAGTCGAAAGGAATCCATCAGGAGCAATATACCAGTTTGGAAGAAGCACTCTCGGAAACCGACGTGCTTTACATGACGAGGATACAGCAGGAAAGGTTCGAAACTAGAGAGGAATATGATGCAGCCATTGGTCATTACATCGTGACACCGCATTTGATGACTCGGGCAAAGAGGAAGATGGTGGTTTTACATCCTTTGCCACGAGTCGGGGAGATTAGCCCGGAATTTGATAGTGACCCGCGGGCGGCTTACTTCCGTCAAGCTGAGTACGGGATGTATGTACGGATGGCTTTGTTGGCTTTAGTTGTTGGAAAGTTGTAAGCAGATCTTCGTCTCGGAATTATAACATTTTTTACGTTACTGTTTAGTCCGATACATTTTAATTAATTGTTCTCATTGAATTTTGCAAAGTTGTGTTAGGGAATTTTCAAAATTTTGTTTCATGAAATTTTCAAAATTTTGTTTCACAGAATTTTAAAATTATTATGTCACAGAATTTTAAAATTATTATGTCACAGAATTTTAAAATTATTATGTCACAGAATTTTAAAAATTTTGTTTCATGGAATTTTAAACAATTTGTCTTATGGGATTTTCTAAATTTTGTCTCACTGAATTTTCAAAATTTCATTCTCGGAATTTTCTAAATTTTGTCTCACTGAATTTTCTAAATTTTGTCTCACTGAAATTTCAAAATTTTGTCTCGTGGAATTTTAAAAATTTTGTCTCACTGAATTTTCAAAATTTTGTCTCGCTGAATTTTTAAAATTTTGTCTCACTGAATTTTCAAAATTTCGTATCTCGGAATTTTCAAAATTTTGTCTCGCTGAATTTTCAGAATTTTGTCTGTCTGACTGAATTTTAAATATTTTTTTGCTCATTTAGTTTTAAGGGTTTTTTCCTCATTCTAGTTGAGGAATTTTCTCATTTAAATATTTTTTTTCTCTTCAACATTTAAGGATCTTTTTAACTTTGTACTTGATAAATTCTGTGTTGGTAACTTTAGCATTAAGTTTAAGAATTATACATAGTTTTTATTGAACTTTATTGTTAAATTGCAATAATTAGATAATGTTAAATTTTAACTAAATTTGTTACATGTATATACCTAGATACAAATATATTTACATATATACCCACATGTGGGTACTTATGGACAAAATCAAACTTTTTCTTGTTTCCAATCCTACCAAAAAGTTATTAAAAAATAACAAGTTATTAAAAAATAGAAACACATACATACGGTATTTAATAATACTACCACATAATATCTACCTAGTGATACAACAAAACTTTATTGGGAATATTATATAGTGAAGTAAAAACGGAATTCAATTTAGTAATTGAATTTAATGATGCGCCAAAGTTATAAACTTTCTGAATTAATTCTCAGCATCCCTTATTCTTATATTTTTAAATAAGAATTGGAAATGAATTCTTGAAATTTTACAATATTTAACTTACATTTATTAGAAAGACAGATGCATTTGAAGTTTCAAATGTCTGCATTCAATTTTAATATTTTCAATTTTAATTTTATTATTTTCAATTTTAATTTTATTATTTTCAATTTTAATTTTATTATTGTCAATTTTGTGTGAGAATTCTTTTTTAAATAAAATAAAAATAAAAAAAAATCCAAAAATTGTAAGAACTTAAATCACCTTATACAATTACTATAAAGTAAATACTTTTTAAAGTTTAAATACAATTGTAGTTTAATGCATAATAAATTAATTACTATATAATGACTTAAAGGAATCTCTTCATCTTATTCATCAACTTTTTCCACAGTTCCAACAACTTCAGGAATCTTCTGTTTATTTTCGTTTCCTTTGGTAGGTGCATTTTCTATTACAGTCTTTTTCTCCGTAATCGTATTTTTTGAAGGTTTTTGTTTAGAAGCAAGTGGTGCCTTCTTTTGCTCTTCTCCTAGAGCCTCAGGTATCGTTGAAATCCCAGTTATCCCAAGAGCTGCGTTCAAATCAGATGCTGCCAAAGCACAACCTTCTTGGTCCGTTTTCACAAAGAAAGTTCTGGTAATTTTGAATTTGTCCAAAACTCCGTAGGCTTTTTGGAGGGTGGGTCCAGTTGGCAAGCGGTCTCGGGTCATGACCCAGACGTTTTCTTATGTAAAAAATAATTCATGTTAAAAGAATAATTCATTTTAAAAGCATAATTCATTTTAAAAAATATGTCAAAGAAAATAAAACAAAAAAATTCAAAATTTGAAAAAATTATTCATTAAAAAAAAATACTCAAAAAAATTTGAAAATACTTTAGATCAAATTAGGAACTTACGTGTATTTATTGGGCCTAGTCTATAACAACTCCAAACGACGGCAAAATCGTCATAATCTGTATCCAAAACAACGAGAGTTTGTTCGTTGGGTATTGGGGTAGTGGCGTACCTTACCAAAAGTTTCCCTTCCCCAGTTTTCCCTGTCGTATTGAGAGTACCTTCGATTATGTGCTTGACGCCCGTACTTCAATATGCCAATGAAGTTCAATTCAAAAATTTAAAAATACATTCATAATCAAATACATTTATAATCAAATTCTTTTATAATCAAATACATTTATAATCAAATACATTTATAACCAAATACATTTATAACCAAATACATTTATAATCAAAACCATTTGTAATCAAACAAAACGGTACTTACAGTCTACTGGTAACCTCATTGGAGATGTAAATTTTCCCACTGGGACCTTTTGCATAATCCGTTACGACGCATCGGCTAGTAACTTCGGAGATCTGAAAATATTTTTCAACCTCATACCACTTTCCCAAAAATCTCTCCATGTCAAATTCGGGTTTTGGGACATATTCCGGGCAAAACCCCAAACTAGGGATCTGCGCTTTTGCCGCCACAAATAGAGTAAGTAAACACAAATACTTCGCTAATGCCATCATCTACACCGAGTACCATCTACTGCTTTGAGAAGGAACAACAAGCATCTTATATATGGGTCAGTACCGCTATGTCCAATCTGGTCGACAAACACAGAGTACCGTATTAATAATCTTCGACAGTTCAAATGAGAAAAGAAACAAAGTGTGGAGGAAGACCATATTATTGACTTTGTGAACCAAATTTAGATTAAAGTGACAGAACTGAAAACCTTGTTTAAATTTGTTGTTCATTAAGAAAATTAATTTTATTTACAAGTACGGATTTCCTCGAAGTACTGTTATGCCCTCATGAACGTAACCAACGCAACGGTTCAATGGTCCTGATTGCGTAAGTCACGTCCTATGAGTATGTTTTACGTTAGAAGAATACTTAAAATTTGGGGTTTGCAGGTACTAAACCTACTTTGAAATTTGGAGCGTATAGTTAATTGAAGAGGAGGGTATAGTTAATTGGAGAGGAGCGTATAGTTAATTGAAGAGGAGCTTATAGTATTTTAAAGAGAAATTTTAATTTAAAAAATCTGATGCCAAGAAGTGTAAAAAAACTGTTTCTACCTCATCTCTTAAGTACTTAACACAAGGAAACTATAGAACTTTATAAAACTAAACAAATGGTACTTTATAAAACCAAACAAATGGTACTTTATAAAACCAAACAAATGGTACTTTATAAAACCAAACAAATAGAACTTTATAAAACCAAACAAATGGT
>JAWQRP010003672.1:0-12971 GCA_033557875.1 Quadriops clusia
CCCATTTTATGAACAATGTAAATCATTAAATAAGTACAGGACAATAGGAGGGCTTAAGTGCCATATTTACAGACACCACTTCAACTACAAGTTAAGTGTTAAGAAGGAAATTATCAAAGAAAGTAGCAATAATGTCGAATTATGTAGTAACAATATACCATTGTATTTAGAAGAAAAGTACGAAAATAAACAAGAAACCTATCTGACTTCGATTTCAAATTTATACTTAGAATTGCAAACAAAATACCATGTCACAAATGTTGCACTACGAAAAATTGTCACCAGTTTCTGAGAGTTACAGAGATACAATAATTCTATATTAATTGAAAAATATCCGCATCTAACAAACATTATAAACGAAGAAAATTATTTTATAAAATTTCACAATGTAAATGATGGTTTATTAAGATCATCATATAAAAGAGATATGTTTTATAAAATGAAATATAATTACATACAACCCATCGAAATGTTTCTTGGTACGGATAACTACCATAAAAAGTGTTTTAGAAAAAATTGAAAATGTTGATGATGAAGTTTGGCTGATGGTCTCTAAATTAAGAGAAGCATGTAATTTAATTATGGCAGAAAAGATATCTGTAGGGCAAATTGCAATCCTGAAAGATGTAATAAGAACTTATTAAGACTTGAGAAAAACAAACTTTCCTTTACACAAACTGTCTCCCAAACACCATTATTTTCTTCATTACCCCTGGCTTATCTTTCAGTTTGGACCTCAGCGATGCAGCTGGATCTTAAGGTTCAAAAGTAAACATAGTTTTTTTAAACAGGTGGCAAGGCCAAACAAGTCTTTTAAAAATATATCTAAGACTCTGTCTGAAGCCCACTAAAAATTGCAATTATTACATTTAAATTCACCATTATTTTCCGATCAAATATTTGCTGATGATGGGGCATAGTTAAATAACTTCCATTAAAATATTCATTTTTAACTATTTCACTATAGTAAAATTACTGAGCGTATAGTAATATTACTTTTGTGATGTACTTTAACTACGATGGTTTGTGGCGACATAGTTGCCTCTAACCGTTGTAGTAACATTTTGTTTGAGTGTATTATTATTATTTCTAAGAAAACGTTTTTTTAGATAATTTGTAATTTTTACGAGAAGTTTCTCATATGCGGAGTATGCACGCATCTAGAGAGAAAGTATTGCGTTCAGGCAAAAAATCGATTTCGAGAGTTTGATAAATTTGCACGCTTTGAGGGTCCCTGAATACACAAATGTAATTTCCGCCTAATCCCCCAACCTGAAATGTTTTTTTAACAAATTTTGAATATGTACACTTAGGTACGTGTACACAGTCCCTAGTGTAAATTTAACATTTTAAAAAAGGATATTATGCCAAAATTATTCAGTGTAAACGATCGCACAAAAACGAAATTAATAATATGTCTCCCTCTTAGTTGACGTCTCTTAGACACAAATAAACAAAGTGTCTCTCTTAGTTGCCGTCGCGTCGTTTAGAAACAAAATACAGGGTGTATGAAGTTTGAATTTTTTATAAACATGATTTATTTAAACACCCGGTAAATAACCTGATTTCAATATGTCTTAGTTTAGACCTTTCAAATATACGAGGAAGTCGAGTAGTGGAGACCTCTCCATATTATTTACTCTGAACTATAAACTTAAATTCATTGATTTCAATCAAAACTTAATTTTTAGAATATCGTGGCTGTAGCAGTGCTGCAGCATGCTGGTGCCTGCTTTCAAAATTTTAAGCACTTGCTACAGGGTCGTCGGAGAACTCATTTTTAAATGTTGTATTATGCATACTTTGTGCATTCATGGCTCCGTAAGAGAAACGCATAATGGCACAATAAGAGTTACTATGTAAATTTCCTCCTGGCTTGGAGGAAACGCTACCACGAAGTGGGTCAAACTATTTTGCGAGATATTATTTTTATGCGCCATTCCGGGGGCAGTCAAAGCACAGGGCTGTAAAGCAGAAGACATAACCCTTTAATTGGCCTGGGATGGTACAATAAACACATGGTTAAATATGAAATGAGGTGGCGCTTTTAGCGGGATGAAAATTAACAATTAGTGCGTAGAGGGATGATCGCTTTGCTGGCAGTACGGTTGCAATGGAAAGAAAACTGTGGCTTTTATCGTTAAACAAGGTTTCTCGTCGTTGGTTCTCCTTCGCAATTGGCAGCAGGACAAAGCACACACCCGGCTTATTTGCATTTAGAGCGAATTTAATTTCGTGAAGGAACTATAAATTTTATAGTGCTTATTCCGGGGCAGGAGGATTTATATGTGGTTACAATCGCCTCGCCCGGATTCCGACCATAACTAATATAATTAGTGTACCCCCGTTAAATGTTGTATGATCGTTTCATGACGGTGTAGTGGTGATGTAGTTTGAGGGTGGGTTTCTGGTTTTATGCAATATTACTTGCTGAAGGGAAATTTTATTGTGCATGCATAAACAAAATGATTGACTGATCTTGATTGTCAATCTTGCAGTTACTTGTGTGACCACCTTTATTAAACAATATTAGGCAATTAGACATTCACAACCACCTTTAGGATAGTAGAATAATTCTATAATTATTACACATCTGGTTGCCTATACCATAAATATGAATATTTTATTCTTGTTGTGACCCTATACCAGCTGGCTAATCTTTTAAAAAAACAACTAATTTTGATTAACTGGTGTTAACCAAGTCGGTTCTTGGCAAGCAGCTCGGCGCAAATGTGATGTAGGGCCCCCGCGCTGCTCCATGGCAAGGCAGATAATTTTGTTTTGGCGAGCTATTACTTATAGCGCCGGGGAATCCCCGCCGGAGCGATTTCAAATAGATCAGAATTACGCTCGCTCTCGATATCCAGAAGGCTGCGCTGGCCAACACCAGGGCCCTTATCTTCTCGCAAAACCGGCCTTTTGAATTATGCTTTGCTCTGGTACCATAAAAATAAACTAAAAAAAGAAAACCGGCATGGCGTCGTCTTCACACTGAATTGTTTTTCATCTTTAAATCTACATCAAAGGGAAAATGCGGAAGAGGAGCGAAGGAGACGTTTGGAAAATAGCCTTCTACAATAAAGATAACTTTTTTAGTTGTTCCCTTTAATGCAGCCAGAAAATGAGACCGTCCATTTTATTACCTGGTTGGGCGGGAATGTGTTCCATTTTCCAAAATTGCAACCATGTATTTCAAATTAAAAGAAAACGAGGTGTAAACATCGCCTGCAGGAGAAAACGCTCATATTTTACTGTCCGGGACAAGGACAACTTAATCTATTGTGCTGCATCGTTCCCTTTTTTCAATTTTTGCGCGTTTCTTTACTTATTCCGAAGTGGAAAGGAGAAGGCGGCTTGAGGAGGCGACCTTGAGTATATTTTAAAGGGGGTTTCTCCCTTGTGTCGTTTACCACAGTTAAGAGCTTCTAGTTATTTCGTCTATTTAAAATAAACATTTTAATGGATCGTTTTAATCCCTTATTTTTATGTGTCGGATTAATGAGAGATTTTAATGGTTAAGTTTTAATGTGATATTTCAATGTGATATTTCAATGAGATATTTCAATGAGATATTTCAATGAGATATTTCAATGAGATATTTCAATGAGATATTTCAATGAGATATTTCAATGAGATATTTCAATGAGATATTTCAATGAGATATTTCAATAAGATATTTCAATGAGATATTTCAATAAGATATTTCAATGAGATATTTCAACGAGATATTTCAATGAGATATTTCAATAAGATATTTCAACGAGATATTTCAATGAGATATTTCAATGAGATATTTCAACGAGATATTTCAACGAGATATTTCAATGAGATTTTTCAATGGGAAGTTTCAATGATATTTGAATGAGACATTTAATTTAGAAAATTAATGAGACAGTCTTTTCGAAACATTACGTAATTTTGTTTCCTAGTCACCGATGATGTCGCACAATTTTTGCATATTACCATAGATAAAGGAATATCCTTTGTCTGTGATATTACCACAGATATCTGTGATATTACGTTATATGTGATATTACTTAATGCCTTAAAATATCAAGTTGATGTGGAAGTTCGGCTTAGTTTTGATCCTTCTTGCCTGTTTAAGTTTTCTACTTGCCATAATCGTTTTTTCGCACATTATTTCGAGGCGAATCGCACGCAAAGAATAAATAATGCCCTCATAAATCCGAAGCTGGGTCGAGGGCTGTATCGACTACGGCTACATCAGATAAACCGAAACTTCGTGAAAGCCCCAAGAAAGTACAAGCTGTGCATGCTCGCCTTATTTGTTTCCTAAATGATGCGAAAAGTAAACAAAGATTGGCGCAGTGCACGTTGAATGTACGCAGTACGTATATTTCAAAAAGATACATATTATAAATATGGTTCAAAACTGTAGTATACTCAATGGTAGTACATACATAAAATTTGCGTTTCATAAAAGACCCCACAAAAATTGATCTTCCTCAACATAAACATCAAAAAAACTAGAAGCTAAGCGGAATGCGAAGTAGGCCATGGATTATGGCGGAAAGGCATCGCAAAAGCATAAAGAAAGATAAATGCGATCTTGTATTCCGTTGTGCCCGGGGGAAGTTTCGGCTTTCGAAATGATTGTGTTTCGGCGGCAGCGAAATTAATTATCCGGACTTTTCGGCAAAAAGGCCCAGACCGCCTAATCCGGAAAGTTTTTAATCATAAAACAGCATTCGGCCAAAAAATTCGTCATGACGCCGGCCGAGGAATTTCGCTTTCTCTCTCGGCCATGAAGATGTATAATAAAAATCGGCTAAGTCTTCTGCAAAACGACCATTAATCTCGCAGGCAGTTTCCTCTTCTTGGTTCAGACTTCATAAAAAGCGCATTAGATTTCCATGTCACTACTGCCTTTGAATACCAATGTTTTCCATACATCTTTTTAATGGGGTCCTTGCATCAATTTTCCGTCTGATAATGAAAAATAATTTCATTTCATCAGAAAAATAATTGCGTGCTTGCAATTTTAGAAGTTATATTCAAAAGAAGAGTCGATACTTTTCGACCTAAGCAATTTGAAAGGCAAACGAATATAAAGGTAAACGTAAATGTATATACAGCTACAAAGCAAAGACAAAAGCCCCATAATTTAGAACTCTACCCTTTCCAAGGCGACGGTTATAAATCGTCAGGAAGTGACTTTTCTAATGCAGAATTGAACCGGAACATCCTTGGTAAAGTCTCTCGTTCCGGTCGACCGTTTTCGCCCTAAATGATTGATTTGGGGAGGTACAGAGGGATCAGTTCAATTTGTTACTACGTTCCTAAGACGGTTTCAAATTGACGATACGTCGCTTAAAAATTTAAATAAACTCTACAAATATATGCTGTTTACGTCTAGTCCTCTTAGGTCAGTATTAGCACATATATGTGGTATTAGACTGTAAGTAGAATATTTTTGGGAAAATTGGTTAATGGTCTATTCACACACGCGGTCACGGAACATGCCCGTCCCATGCCAACAGGTTAGGTCACCGCGTATCTGAATAGACCCTTAAACATGTTCGTCAAAGAACTCACTCAAAAGTCTGCTATACACATAATCCCGATTTGTGATATTTAAAATGAATCTGAGTGTACATTTCAGGCAGAAAAGTTAAGTTTCTCAGGTCGCCCAGCTCTCAGGTTGGTTTAAAATCGATACCGAACGGAAGATGGCAAGAGCAGCACGCGCCATGGGCGCATTTCCGCTTCATCCACAACCTCATCCGTGTTTCGCCAGCCAGGGGAATTGTTCAACTATCTGATAAATTAAGCTGGTTATGCTTAAAAACTGCCAGCTTTGGGCCGATCTTCCCTTCTCTTTCGCAAACACCCCACAAGGAAGGGGCGAATGTGCCGATCTCCTGCTAAAGCGGAGGGAATTATGGGTTATTGATTAAGGCTTTATTAGAAAGTTGAGATACGGAGTTAATGGATGATGTCTTTACTTTTTTATTATCCGCGCCGAAGGAGGCATTAACTCGTTGTTTACCGGGGGCTTTATAAAGCTGTAGCGCTTACGTTAAGCTGCCGTCTGCACTCGATGCAGGATGACGAAATTTTTACTATCCTGATGGTGTGGGAAGTCCTTTCCGGCGACTTATTTGAAGATCTAGGCCTTAGCTCGCGCGCCTCAGAATGTGCTAAAGAACGAGTTCATATACTGGGAATTGAAGGAATTTAATTTCGAGCAGGACGCTTTGTAGCTCGACCTTGATAGGGCTTGGGAAATTTTGAATACACATTTTTAACTTCGCTTATTACTAATACTATAACAATAATATTAGTTTATTCATTAGTTTATAACTTTCATTTCTAATCTGTCATCCTACTCATACAAATGAGAAATTGTATACTTATACTTGTATAATATATGTATAATTTAAGAAAAAGTATATAGAGCAAAACAAAACTCATGGAAAGATTTGTGATGAAACTTGGAAAATGACTGTAAACCAGAAACCATGTACCTAATCGTTCAGAAAAGGAAAACCTATTGAAACCATGAGAGTTAGAAATTAAGAAGATTGTTTACTAAGCGAGGAAGACGTTATCAAGGAAAGTTGATAGATTGATTGGGCGTCAACATCTAAAGACGAGTCCAGACAAATTTCTGCAGAATATGAAGAAACTAAACGTAGGAGAAATGAAAAAAAGCTAAAGATTAACTAAGAGCTATATCCAATATCAAATCCAAAGTTCAAATAACATAAAGTAAAAGAAGTCATACGTATCGGCAAATTAAGTTGTACCTAGGACTAGAACGTATAATCCACAGTATGCCATAGATAAACAACTAACTCAATTATGATGAAAATATTATTTAATAACTCTTTATTCTTTGAGTATATTATAAGTGATTTGTACCTGAATGTAGGTACTAATTTAATGTATATACAAATGTACCTACTAATTTATATCCAACGACTTTAATATCAAAACGTACTAGTTTACATCTAAATGCAGGTACTCACCCGACGGTAACATCGAAGATGTTGCTGCCGACGGAGGAGGAGACAGCCATGTCGCCGAAACCCTTTCGCGCCACGATGACTGAAGTGATGAGATCCGGGATGGACGTGCCTGCTGCCAGGAAAGTCAGCCCCATGACCTCCGGAGGTATCCGAATAGTTTCACCCACGATGTTGGCCCACCAAACCATCAGGTACGAGTAGGCGGCGATCCAAACAATGCTCCCGAGGAACGTGATAGGGAAGAACTTTTTACCTGTAAGTAACATGGAGTTAAGTCTGTTCATTTACAAACTTCATAAATATTAAATATCATTCCAGTAGATAGAACCAAAGATTATATACGTATATAGATATCTCACGCAATGTACTTTTTGCAAACTGTTTGCCGCTTCCCGCCGCTTAAGGCGACAGCACTCATTCGTGGAGCGGTGACGTAATAACCAGTAACCAGTTTAATCAATGCGTATCTGTCACATAAAATGACACATTTATTTACTTTTGAGATTATAGCTCTTCTAGTATTCGTTGTGTGTATTTACTTATTCATCTTGAATGCTAAAGCCTTGTCGATCAGTTTAATAAATCGACTCGTTCTCTAAATAACCGAACTTCTGCATGTTTATCGTATTTTTGTTCAAAGTTGTTTAGCCTAATGACGTCTTCACCCTAACAAGTTCAAATAACCTCTTAAAAATTGTATAGGCAACCAAACTTACGCGCGTTGTGTTATCTCTCGTAAGGTGAGACATCTCTATATCTTGTTCATACAAGATTTTTTATAATTTTGGCGAATTTTTCATTTTTAAAATGCGTAATAATAGGTATAATTGCAGTTGTTATTGTCAAACAAACATTACTACTCTTTGTTAATGATCTTGAACTTATAGTTAAACTAGAACAAACATTAAAACAAAATATCCTTTGGGGATTCATCTAGTAACTTTGAAACCTAACACCAACCTATTAACATTATAGCTGATTTAAGTTCTGCTTTAAATATACAAGTGGCAAAACATGCAGTTTCTTCATTTTATTTGATAGACATTCCGTCACTTTCATTGTGTTTGGTAAAGTAAAGCAAAATATTTTGAAAAAATATGATCAACAAACTAGCGGAACAAATGCACAAATGCGGTAAATGGCATATGTTAACACTTAACTGGACCTCTGACCTATCGCTTCATGGCCAAGTTCACGAAAATCTAAGGAAGATAATGTTCAGTTACTTGTTTACGTGCATTTCGGATTTCTCAAAAACCAGAGACGATAATATTAAGAATCTTATGACGCCATTTATCAAGAAATGCTTGTCGAAGTTAAGTCTAGCTGCAAATACATATAAATGTTCCAGATTAAACACATTATAAAACAGACTGTTGGTCCAGTAATCATGTCCACTACTTTAAACTTAATACTTCTGCAAGTGCTAATTATAAATTCAATTCATGTGTGCGGGCAAAACTGTGAACGTAAAAAAGTATTAGGGTACAATAGAGTTTTGGCAAGGTGTCAATCAGATTCCAGGTAGTGTATCAGCATTTTATGCAATTTATTGTGTGGACTGTAAAATGCCAGTTAAAGATTTTAAATTTGAGTGGAAACCAAATTAAGTCTTTAGAGGGTACAATGTTCTCCGGACTGGTAAATGTGGAACATTTCGATATTTCTTTCAACGATTTAGATGATTTGCAAGATAGTCATATTGTTCTTTTGGCGAAACTGGAAGTATTGGATGTCAGCCACAATAAATTGAAAAAAATTGATATGAAGCAAATTTTGGACCATCACGTTCTTTTGAAGAACATCACCCACGGCGACAATTTTTGGCTGTGCAAAGATTTGATCGAAATTTACAAGATGTTCAACAAGAGAACTGAAGGTTTCTTTAGTCCTTCAAACCGTTACGACATGCCCAATTTGCACGGAGTAGCCTGTTCAAAGATTTACATTGATGCTGATAATATTGAAGACTTTCTTCGAATAGTTGCAGGAGAGATCAGTTCACAAGATGCTTATAATGATTACGAAAATGGTGTTGAGGAAAGAGCAGAAAGTCTAGATATTTTGAAATTCGTGAAAGGGTTGTTTTGTTTATTAGTTTTGTTAATGGTGATGAAGGTTATTGGTGTATTAAAATTTTTATTTGTTAAAGAGGGTAATAATGGGGTTCGGAAGGGACCGGTTATTGCGATATTTACTAAGAAGAGTAGTGATAAGGTTGAATTGTTGTAGATTATGTTTTGCTATGTATTCTTGTAATAAGTTATTTATTATTTTTGTGGTTAGTGAAAATACAGAATTAGTGAAAATACAGAATTAGTGAAAATACAGAATTAGTGAAAATACAGAATTAGTGAAAATACAGAATTAGTGAAAATACAGAATTAGTGAAAATACAGAATTAGTGAAAATACATAATTGAAATTAATTATTATATTTAAAATTCTTTATTAATATTAAGGGACCAAGATTCGTGTCGCGGTAAAAACTTATTCATCGGCTAAATACCTTGTCGTATTTAAATATTTATGCCTAATTTCAAAGAAAAATCGATGGTTTCCCTAATTTGCATTGTCAAAAAATATGGACGGAAATAATGCGGGGCACGCGACGCCAATTTGAAAGTCATTATGTTTTGTTAAATTTTGATTATAAATGGCCTGTATATAATAATAATAATAATAATAATAATAATGATAATATAATAATAATAATAATAATAATTTATTAATAATAATGAAGACATATTAATAATAATACTAATCTATTAATAAGGATAATAGATTAATAATAATGATAATAACAATAATATAAGAATAATAATCATTTATAATAATATGTAATAACCTGCTGAATAAGGTTTAAACCTATCATTTACTTACTACTAGCTCAGGATTATGAATTCTTCTTTACTGTCCTGCACTGCAGCACAATAATTGAAGTGGGAAATTAATTCAGATTTAACTAAACGTTTGTTCGTCCTGATGAATGAACCCATGCGGGATCCCATATACCCAGCGCTATCCAGCTTGTTTGTGCAGATAATCTGCTGTGTGACTAGAGCGAAATGTTTGACGCAGGGTCAATTTACAAACAAATTAACACGGTTTGGGCTCTCTGGCGAACATCTATTTGCGGGATTTCGTAATGATCGTAATTCGGAACGACCCTTCCCTTGGAAACCGATATGCGATCATATTTGAAAATTATTGCGTTCTAAGTGTTATTATTGTTTATTACATTCCACTGGTGCTGCACTATAACTCGCCGTTTACGTCCTAAATGCTTCCTAAACACCCATTAATCAAAGTCGTACACATGGGACGTTGTGTGCTAATTAATAAACTAGATACAACTTTGTATGTATCATTTCTTATGGCTACGTACGATATACTTATTAGTTTTTTGATTATTATTATTATTGCTTTCTTCAGTCATTTTCTTAAAAGTAATACACAAAAGTTTAAACAAACTATAAGTATTACAACTAATATCTTCTAGTATTAATTTTTATTTCATACTTGAGTTTGAATTTTTTTCATATAGATATATTCATAAATACATCTTTAAAGAAATAAAAATTAAATAGAAAAATGAACTACAAAAATTGTTTGTATAAAAAAACTTGAAATATCCAGAAATGAAGATGAAGATGAGAAATTATAATTTATAAGCGTTAGCTTTGTTTGCAAATGTATTAAAATAGCAGCACATATACAAGACTTGCAGTCCTGAAGCGTTTTAGCCTTTAGCCAAAGAAAACTCCTCGCGAGTGACCTTTCCAGGACGCATTAAAGATTTATGTCCTTTGCATCCTACCTTCAAGTGTCAGAGGACGCAAAGAGGAGTATTCAAGCTTAGCCTTCATGAAATACGAAAAAACTATTATACCGGAACAAAGAGGTAAAAGCAATTGTCCTTTGTGACGTCACGGTTTCAGGTAAAGTTCAGCCAGGAGTTAATGATTCCGTTCGGCCTTATTTAAACACATAGAGCTGAAACGTTGCAATAAATCCGTCATTAAAACGTCTACTCGCGATATTCAAAGTACCAAAACACGTGCGTGCGCCCCCTAAAATGTTTACGGCTAATAAAGTTGTTCCGAAGTTAACGTGATCGCGAGCAAATTCGCGATTTTCTGCAGGCAATTAAATCTTGGCTAAGTCTTATAGGAAAACTAGCAGCGAGTGGCTCCAGATTCGCGAGGCGTATGCAAATGTGAGCCATAAGTTTTGCAGGAAGATTACAAAAATGAAAGCAAGCTGGCTGGCTTTCATTTGGATTTATTTCCGGAAAAATGTATTAATTTAATATTGGCAATGCGAAATATTTGATATTGACAATGCGAAATATTTGATATTGACAATGCGAAATATTTGATATTGACAATGCGAAATATTTGATATTGACAATGCGAAATATTTGCAATGAAAATTATTTAATGTTGGCAAAACGAACATATTTAATCTATACGTATAAAATATATTGATAAATCAAAACGTTATAACGGAAATGGATAATACACAATCTGTGGAAATATGAGGGTGAGTGTAGCCATAAGTTTGTAGCTGGCAGAGAAAAATAATACTTGATATAAAAGAGAGTCACTTTCGGGGAATTCCTTTAAAAGGAAAGCGAAACTATTTATTTCCTTGATTCTCTTGCTCTGACGATGCGTGTTTCGCTCTCACTTGTATGTACTTCTCTCATCATATCCTTTTTACATTCTTATATCGTTTTTATCTTCTTATATCGTTTTTACCTTCTTATATCGTTTTCTTTAACCCTAGTTTATTAGACCCTTTTACTGTAAAAATCCTCCTCGATCGGTGAACCAGCAATTTAATTATTGAATATCACGGATTCACTCACGACAGCCATTGAACATCTAAATTTAATAATCTGCAAATCGCGAATGGCTCTAGGCGATGTTTAGCGGATGTGCTAACATTTATGATAAAGCACACGTTAATGGTAAAGCACACGTTAATGGTAAATCATTCGTTAATGATAAAGCACACAATCATAAATTTATGCAGAAGCCTCAATAATTCAGGACAGCTTTAGATGCGCCACTATTGTTTTCGAAACAGACAATTCAATTTAGAATTGTACGGATGGGCATGGGAGGCTGGAATTCGCTGACAAGATATGCATAAGCTTCTGAATAGTATCACAATGATTGGGTTAAAAATAGAGGCTGAAAGGTTCTGAAAATTAGGAAATTTGAATTGGAAGACCCTTTGAATAAGGAGGAGATTATGAAGTATAAAAACAAATTAGTTTCGGAACTTGCAAAAGAGGATCTAGCAAGAAATGTGTTGAATAAGATACGTTAATGTTCTTAAATCAGAATTTTATGTAATGAATAAAATAAGATGAGCACTAAATACTTATTTCTTAAATTAAGAAAAATTACTAAATTTAAGATATTAAAAAATCTTACTCGAAGGATTATATCTTCTTGTTTCAATATCTACGAAATATGAATTCAATTATATAAATACTTGAATCAACGAGTAATATAATAATATTTTCTGTTATTTTACAGTATTATATCATCAAATATAAATACAATTACTACATGCAGAAATATCAGCATGGTGATATCCCTACAAGAATTCATCATCCTATAAAGTCAAGTTGATAAAATTCGTCTTTTGGCTACGTACGTTATATTTTGGGTTTAATCGTAAAACAAGTTACTAGTAATGCTTCAGTTAATTAGATTGGTCATTTTCTTGATTTGAATCCATTTAGTTGTTTTACTAATATAATGATATAAGTATATTGTACTTCAACTATTTATTTTTTAAAAACACAACCGGTTTCGGATTATATACCCATCTTCGGGTGTTAACTACAAAAACATGAGTTATTAAATACATGTAGAAATAAAATATTACTTATTGCTACTTACAATATTAATTATATATGAAAATATTAAAATGTCATATTTAATTAAATAATTGATGTAAA